>JASPKZ010010660.1:2212500-2452539 GCA_030220185.1 Diploptera punctata
CAACGTAACGAGAGGCGAGAACGGTCCCTAATCCCCACAATTAACAATTCTTGATATTAATATATCGGGTAAAAATTAGCACATGGCGATTCCAACATAAATGACCATTTTAATTTATCCATAAATGCATGGAGATAACTTTCCTATATGGTTGCAGTCTCACTTTAAGAGTTGCATGTCTCATATGTAGATACCGGATGTTAGGGAAAATGCCTACAGTTATTTATTATAGATATTGTAAAAGTGACTTCATATAAGTTCATACTGACAACCCTAGAGTTGTTTACCATGAAGTTAATTTTGCCTATAAATGCCTATTTTAGCTTACAATGCCTATTTTCCATTTTCTCTCAAAATTAACTAGTATTTCAATGAAATTAATTGAAATGGACAAACTTCAAGACACATATCACTGCATAGAAACCTTTAATTGATTGGCAATATTATTTCTGATGTTGATAACACTGAATTCAATCTGTAGTCCTCGTTCACTGACAGGTGCTTCAAAGACATAGTTGTGCGACCATATTTAGAATAGTTGTTTCGCGATGCCTAAAGAACGGACAAGAGTAAAACAGTAAAAGACAAACTGACCAATTTCGTGAAAGAATTTGGTGCGGAAATATTATCAAGTGACATTGTTTTGCAAAGTGTGTAAAATTTCAGTGAATTGCGCGAAGAAAGTGCCATGATTCGCAGCACGTACACACTGCAAAACATAAGTATGCTCTTTGTAAAAAGGCAAAACAAGTTCCAAAATCATCTCTGATATCTTCGTATGCTATTGATAGCTTCTTCTTCTTCATAAACTTAATTTGTAGGATTTTCATCCTGTTTATTTCCAAAACCACTCCTCGGAGGAAGACATACTGGATGTGCATTCACTGTCTATCCATCTCTTGGCTGGTCTTCCTCTTGTTCTTCTCCCGTCCATTGGTCTATCTTCTTTAGCTCTTTTTGCAAGCCGATTTTTTTTCATTCTTTCTATATGACCCTTCCAATATTTTCGTCTATCCATAATAAATTTGGTTATGTCTTGAATATGGCATTTGTCCCTAATTTCTGTGTTGTGTATTTTATCAAATAATGTTTTCCCCTGAATTGTTCTTAAGATTTTCATTTCGCATGTACTTATTATTTGTTTAGTTTTTTGTTGTATCAGCCCTAGTTTCTGCTCCATATACGACAACTAGTCGAACTATCGTTTTGTATATGCGGGTTTTGCTTTCTATTGACATATGTTTGTTGCGCCAAATTAAATCTTTCATATACCCTGATATTTGTGCTACTTTATCAGCTTGTTTCTTTACTTCTTTTATTAAATTTTCTATTGATAGCATATCTTTATAATCTTTACGTAAGGCTGTAAAATTTTATGTTGTAGTCCATTTTTTTGTAAGAGCCTATTTTGATTTTTAGTGCCTATATTAATGATTTTTAGTGCCTTTTTGCCTGCCTATTTTGAACTTTTTCAGTGCCTAACATCCGGACTCTACTCATATGATATAGAAAGTATAGTGAAATACGGAAACATTCGCAAATAGTATGGTCTTATGCCCGTGAATCCTTCTCCAAACGAAATAATATAAAGAGATCCGAAGGGAACATGCTACAGTTTTACCGGTTTCTTATACAGTAAAAGCTCCTTATTCGCGGGGGACAAGTTCCGCAAATATGCCGCGAATACAGAAATCGCGAAAATGGAATGGTAATTCGTATGGGTATGAAGGGGATACGTTCCAAGGTTCCGAAATAAAATAAAAATTATCAAAATAAAATAAATTAATTTAAGATTTTGAACAATTTTTATTAATTTTTACTGCCAGGCTTAGGCAAGGTCTTAAAGAACTTAGTATTTTTTTCTTCTGTTTTACCGCTTTTATAGGGTCTTTCGATTCTGATTGATATTTAGCAGTGAATTCAGCGATATAATTCCTTATTTTGTCTTCGGATTTCTTGATGAATCGTACAGTTGATTCATTGGCATTGAATCAGCGTGATATAGATTCAATCGACTCGCCATCACGTAAACGGTCAAACATTTATATTTTTGCTTTAAGCAGCAACACTACTTTTTTCCGTTTCGAAACTAATTTTCTTTTCTTTTACTCTACATTATAAATTGGCAACAAGGCAGAAGAGACACGCGTTATTCAATCAAAATTATTGCAAAGAATGGCAAGAAGAAACAATAAAACACAGATAGTGGCGAGGGCGGCATTTATCAACGGACATAGCGGCACGTGAAATACTGCGGCGGTGGCTTTTAACAACGCACTTTAGGCTTAGTGACAATGAGGTTTGTTTTACTTTGATAATAATTTGTTTATTTGGTTTGAATTACTCTTTGTAAATGCCGCCTAGGCATGAGCCTGCAGTAAAAAAGTTACCGATGCGTTAATAAAATATACTAATCCTTCCAATATACCGACTGAATCCGCGAATAAAGAACTTTCACTATATATATATATAAAGGATGTTGGTATAGGCCTATTTGAGATTAACAGACTTCTAAATACATATAGGTTTTCAGCTACAGGGAGTGTTTAGCCACTATCTATTATGTTCTAAAACTATTAGGTGTAGGAGTTCACCTGTATAGCAGGATTTTAATATCATAATAAATATGAAAGTTAAAGTTAATAATTTTATATTTTAAAATTCTTTTAATATTTAAATATAACTTAAATAAAGAAAAAATCTAAATAATTAATTGTTGTTTATTGTTGAATAAAAATGTCTCAGTAACAATTAAATAAATTGTATTATATAACAGTCTTTCTAAATAATGCTTTTGAAATTGTGTCTTAAGTCATTGTTGTCTGAAATATAAAGCTTTCTGTTATAACTGTAATGGGAACACCTGCTTAACTTAATATTTTTAAATAAAAGTATACTAAATTCTGATTGGATGTTAAAAACAATTAACTTTCTGATTTAACCAATCAAATTTAAACCTGGTATTTAATGGACCATTAACTAATAGAATTTAAATATAAAATCATTTGATGTAATAATGTTCTTTAAAATTATAACAGAATTACACAAGTCAGTCTGAACATAACTTTCATCAAGGATAGAAGCTATAACAGCTCTCCTGATAAAATGTGATAGTGGATTCAAGAAAAGAAAATAATTTAATTTTAATTGACGGTGAAGAATAATACCACCTATATTTACTTGATCTGCTGGGAAATTAAATATTAAATAAATTTACAACTATTTCTACAAGAATCAGTTATTAGTGATTTTAAAGTGTTTTCCTATCTAGTGTACCAACTTCGACCTTGAGAAGAGAATCCAGCTCTACCGAAAAATCAAACCCAACCTGAACCAGTAATTCTTATTTATTATATTTGGACACTAATCCTTCAAAATTTTACTACAACATCGGGCAATGAAGAGAGTTAGCTGCTTCAAAACATCGTTATAACATGGGAAAAGAATTACTTCTTGAAAATTGCGCCCACAACGTGGAAAATAATGAAGAACTGACTGAAATACTTCTTCAAAATGACGCTTCCAACGCGGGCCGAATCATCATACAACCTGAATCACCATTAATTCAAACTAGATGGATCGCACATTCTGGGAACTTCAAGAATCTAATACATAAAGGAACCAAACCCCATCGTGGGAAAATCAAAACAGGTGCCTATACCACGAGATCGGAGTTAGTATACACAGCGACGAGTGTAAGGTAAAAAACGATCAAATTTTAATAGTGAAAAGAGTGAAAGTGTATTTATGTGATTTTTTTAAGAAATAGGAAAATTTTATATAGAAATATCGAAATGGCAACGAACACAGAGGGAAATAATGTAAATAGTGACAGTAATATGCCGACATATGAATCTGTTAACACGGATAGTTATATTTTGATAATGATGAAAAACATGTTTGTGGAGCTAAATTCAAATTTTAATCAGAAAATGGACGAATTAAAAAGTGATAATTCTAAACTTAGTCAGAAAATAGATAGTTATAATATAGAACTTAAGGAATTAAAAAGTGAAAATTCTAAAATTTATCAGAAAATGGACGAATTAAAAAGTGATAATTCTAAAATTAGGGAAGAATTGAATGATAAATTTGAAATATTTGGTGTTAGAGTAGAAGAAAGATTTGAACAATTAAAAATTGAATGTAATCTAAATGAAATCAGGGTAGAACAAAATATACTAGATTTAAAAGATAAACATGATAGTGAAATTAAACAAGTAGATTAAAAAGTAAATGATGTAATGAAATCTATAGTGCAAATAGACGATGCATGTAAAAATAGCTTCATAAATTTAGGAAGTACAGTTCAAAATTTAGGAAGTACAGTTGAAAATTTAGGAAGTACAGTTGAAAATTTAGGAAGTACAATTGAAAATTTAGAAAGCAAGGTTGAAAAAGATATAAATAATTCCAAAAGTGAGGTAGTAGGAAAACTAGAAGAAGTGGTTAATGAAAAGATGGGGAAATTGGACTGAAAAATTTACAGATTTAGAAAATAAATATAAATTAATTGTGAATAAGAGTAAAGAGTCAACTAGTGTGAGTGAAAATAAGTTTAACAAATCAAAAGAATGTAACATGGACAGTCAATCTCAAAATTTTTGGGGAAAATTCTAAAATTCCAACAAATTTATTGTCAGAAATAAATTTACCATGTTTTTCAGATCACTCTAGCCAAAGTCCTCTTGACTTCATTACTGAGTTGGAAGAATATTTTCAATTAAAATGTATTAGTGATAATTATAAAATGATGTTTGTGAAAAGGTCATTAAAAGATTCTATGAATTACTATTGGGGTCATGAAAGACAAAATAAAGCCAGGTTAGAGATTACTAGTGGTAAATATAATCCTAAAACAGATCATAGTTACCTTGGGTATTTTCTAGAAAAAGCAAGAATAGCTGCACTTCTCCAACCACCTATTGATGAAAAATCTTTATTGTCTTTAATATCCCATCATTACCCAGATGAAATTAAATATCACTTGATTATTGCTAGACCTCAAAACATTTCAGACATATTAGAGTTGTTTTCCTTATTAGAAAATAAGAGAGAAGTTGAGATCAGAAATAAGGGAGCTAATTGGAATGGACAAGAAAATTCCAACAAAAATTTTCTTGGGGTAGGGGCAGAGAATAATGAAAAGAAAAATTATGATGATCATAATAAAGATGTGAAAAAGCAATTTCATGATAATTATAATAGGAGTAGGAACGCCCAAGCAAATAGAGGCATGTCAAATGGAAATAATTATAGGAATAGACCTTATAATGACAGAACAGCAAATAATTCTGGAAATTTTCAGAATAGAAATGATAGGAGAGAAATTAACTTTATGAATGTAGAAAGTTCTGGGGAAGGTAATGATAGAAATTGGACATCACCCCATAGAAGGAAACGTAGACGTAATAGTTATACTAATAGATACTCTTACAATAACGAAAAAGAAGGATACTTTGGTAGGCAAGAATGTATAAATAATACAAGCACTCGAAGTGAAAATGGTTATAGACGTCATGATACTGGAATAAATCCTAATACAATTAATAATTCTGAGTTTGTGTTAACAAATGGTAACAACAGAGTTGAAGCTGAGGGGAATAGAATACCTCAGAATTTAAATGCCAATTAGATACGTCAGGGACTCCGTTGCGTATCTCAACTTGTCTAAAATTAGGGGTCAACAATAGCTTCGATCGTGTTGATATTTTATCAAAATTTAAACTAACATATATGGTTAGCATTAATAATGATAATGGTAATAAAGGAGAAATTATTAATAGTATAAACATTTCCAAGGAGAATGAAGAATTAGATGGAACATGTACTAGAGAAATGAATATTATTGGTCATCCACCTAAGCTAAAATTAAATATTTGCGGATTGGAGATTATTGGTATTGCAGACAGTGGATGTTCTAACACAATAATTGACCAGAAATTTTACAATACCTTAATTTCTAGAGGAAATAAGATCAATACAGTAAGAATTTGTGGAGTATATTGCACCCTAGCTATTGGAAAGAAGAAGTTACCTATTAGACTTCAAATGTTTATTAGAAGTAAATATCTGTTCGACTAAATTTAAAGTTATTTGTTTAATATCACCTTACTTATCATGTGATATGTTAATTGGATGCGACATGTTAGATCAGAATAGAGCTATCATTGATTTTGAGAATTATAATGTGTCTTTAAGTAACGAGACAAATAATAGAATTGTCGTACCATTTGCCAGAGAATTTGAGGAGATTCAGAATATTAGTAGACAAGAAAATTTGATAAAAGATGAGCACATTTTCATTGAAAACGTAAATGTAGAAGAATGTGATAGAAATAATGAAGATGGGGATATGACCCAAGAAACCATGAATGAAGATATTCATGTGTATAATAATGAATTCCTGTGTGATAATTCCACAGTTGAATATTTATTAAATAATATTGATTATTATAAGTGTGTAGATGATGAATGTGCTGATTGTATAGAAAACAAAGAAATTCCTCTTCTCATGTGCATGGTATATGACGAGGAAGACGATTTTTGCCAACAGATAAGAGATAAGGTAGCCAATACACATGGAATTTCTGAACAACAGAAATATAGACTATATGATGTTTTGATGAAAAATAAAAATTCATTCTCAAAGAAGCCTGGATTGTGTAATTGTTTTGAATACGTGTTCAAGGTCATAGAACATGAACCGATTAAGATCAAAAGTAGACCAATTCCGCTTAGCATTAGAAAACTAACAGACGACTTGATTCTAAAATATGTACCCCTAATTAAGAAGTTGAGATATGTTACGTGAAAAAAAATTAAATATGTAACATGAGATCCAATGAAAAAGAAGTTGAGATTTAATATAAGAAAAAAAGAAATTTGAGATATGTAGCATGGACAGAATGAAGAAAACATGATTGAAATAAGTGAAAGAGTAATAAAAAGGATAAGAGACAAAGCAGAAAAGAGAAATAAACATGTCAAGAGACATAAACGAAAATGGAATCCAAAAATAGGTGATAAAGTTTTAGTTAGAACCGTTTCGTTATCAAATGCATTAAATAAGAGATATCATAGAATGGAGTTGTTATATCAAGGACCCTATGTTATCAACAAAATATTTAATGACACAGCATACGAATTAAAGTATATAGATGAAAATAAAATGTTGGGCATCGATTCGAAAGAATTAATTAAGCCATTTAAAGATTAAAACGATATGAAGACAGGAGCAATTATAATAATTTGAAGATTGTATGTAATATTAAAAAAATGTTGAGTGTTGTAACAATATTTGTAATCTTATTTTGATATTTAGTGTTCTATAATGGAAAATGTATAACATTGTTGTCAATGTAGTGTTCTTTTTTTTTAGGAAAAATGAAAATATTTAAAGTGTTAATTTCATTGTATGTATATGTAAATGTATAACTATTCCAAGCAGATAAGTTACTTTAAAAATTGATTAATTAATTACATTAATATTTCTTGGGGAATGATCATTTTTCTTTTGTTCTTCCTAGCGGAAACAAAACAAAAATCATTAGGGGCAATTTATAGCAGGATTTTAATATCATAATAAATATGAAAGTTAAAGTTAATAATTTTATATTTTAAAATTCGTTTAATATTTAAATATAACTTAAATAAAGAAAAACATCTAAATAATTAATTGTTGTTTATTGTTGAATAAAAATGTCTCAGTAACAATTAAAGAAATTGTATTATATAACAGTCTTTCGAAATAATGCTTTTGAAATTGTGTCTTAAGTCATTGTTGTCTGAAATATAAAGCTTTCTGTTATAACTGTAATAGGAACACCTGCTAAACTTAATATTTTTAAATAAAAGTATACTAAATTCTGATTGGATGTTAAAACAATTAACTTTTTGATTGAACCAATCAAATTTAAACCTGGTATTTAATGGACCATTAACCAATAGAATTTAAATATAAAATCATGTGATGTAATAACGTTCTTTAAAATTATGACAGAATTACACTAGTCAGTCTGCACATAACTTTCATCAAGGATAGAAGCTATAACAGCTCTCCTGATAAAATGTGATAGTGGATTCAAGAAAAGAAAATAATTTAATTTTAATTGACGTTAAAGAATAATACCACCTATATTTACTTGATCTGCTGGGAAATTAAATATTAAATAAATTTACAACTGTTTCTACAAGAATCAGTTATTAGTGATTTTAAAGTGTTTTCCTATCTAGTGTACCAACTTCGACCTTGAGAAGAGAATCCAGCTCTACCGAAAAATCAAACCCAACCTGAACCAGTAATTCTTATTTATTATTTTTGGACACTAATCCTTCAAAATGTTACTACAACATCGGGCAATGAAGAGAGTTAGCTGCTTCGAAACATCGTTATAACATGGAAAAAGAATTACTTCTTCAAAATTGCGCCCACAACGTGGAAAATAATGAAGAACTGACTAAAATACTTCTTCACCTGAAACGAACAATTTTAATTCGCTCTAGCGGTCCAATTTTCGATGTTTTAGAATGGACTCTGTATGTCCTATTAAAATAAACATAGGTAGATATTATCAAAGGGGGCACGCCGTAGCGTAATGGATAAGGCACTTTGCTGCAAGCCGGAAAGTCGAGGGTTCAAGTCCCGGTGGAGTCAGGATTTTTAAACTGACCCAAACCTTCTGGCGGGACTATGCCGTGGGGTCGACTCAGCCTCTACCTGAAATGAGTACCAGACACCTGTTCTGGGGGTAAAGGCGGCCGTCACGCAGGGCTGACAACCCAGCTGATATCAAGTGCCGATTGTCCAGGAAAAGTGGGAGCCTTAACCTCCTACTACCCCAAGGGTCTCCTGAGGCCTGTAGTGAGATCACTCTACTTTTATCTTTTAGATATTATCAAAAAATCAGTGAAATCCGACAGTTAGAATTGGGGGTTTACCTGAAATTCGAATTTAAACATTAACTTTAGCAGCCGCCATGTTTGGTTCGTCCGTATGTATATCACATAATTCAATTAACCTTTATAATTTAATTTATTTAGGCGTAGCAGATTACGGCGGGTATTAGCTACTACAGTATAAGAGTACACAATCATACTTTTTTAGGTGGATGACGAATTATCATAAGTAATGTCACGAGTGATTTCTAAATTATCGATAAATTCACGACTCACGAAGTGAGGGGTGAATTTATCTAGAGAATTTGGAACTCAAGAATGGCATTTGTTAGGACTATTTAACGAATAAAATTAAGCTGTTTACTCATAATTCATTATTTAACTGTAGTTATTTTAAAGTATTTATATATTTAATGTAAACGGCGATGTTTGAAAACAAATGAGAAACGATAGGTACGCTTCATCTGCTTCTTTTGTTTATCACTGCAACCAGATCATACTATTTAATGCCAAAGGAACGCCAAAGAATGCTCTCTAGTGGAGAAAAAATGAAACACGTCAAACTGTATATTAATTCATTTCTGATGTATGATGTAAATATGACAATTATATTTTTCTGGATTGTTATCTGGGAAAAAATACATTTATGAAAGTGCAAACAGTGGTTTCTTTTTTCGGTGGTATAATCAATTGCTACAAATGTTTTTATATTAACTCCCGCATGCGGCATGTGTTGACATTCTTGCACTATATATACAATCTGGTAGCCGTATTTCTTACAGGCTCTGTCACTGCAAAATAATGGTCAGACCTGTTCAGAATATTAAAAAGGAGGAGCTTTCTTTAATATGGTAATTATAACACTGATGAATATTTCGTGAAACACGACTCTGATTGGTTGTAAAACAGAAATCATTGAAACGTGATTGGTCATTGACTCCCATTTGGGGCATGAGTTAAATAGTCACGAAATGACAGCCAGTAAAATATGTTAATATGAGGTATCATCATTATCGTCTTCATTTCCACCACACGGAGTCGATTAATTTTTAAGAAATTACTATTCCTGAATATGGCTTCTATCAGAAAGGAACTAAAGTCGTAGTCTCTTGTCGTACAATTGCGACACATAAAATAACTTCAAAGCTGAAATAAGGTGAGCAAAATTTGTCAGCTCTTTCACGCCCAGATTTTAATTACGACGGTAATTATATGAGATGCTAAAGAACGTCTTTAATTAAACACTATTACCTTAATTTTATCTCTAATCAAGAGCAAAGAGAATTCATTGGGTCCTATTTTGTTCTAATTTTGTAATTTTTTTTAAATATTCTCCATTATTTACGATTTGCTCATTAACCGTTCTTCATATAATCAACCAGTCGCACTAGAATTGTTTGAAACGCTCGGTAAAGTAGTTCAGAAGGCAAAGCTTGTTAATTATGGGTTCCGTAACAATCAGCAAAGGGGTGAAGATTTTTCATTGCTCATTCGTGTCCAAGTGAGTCTTGGGGCCCACTCAACCTTCTAAAAAATAATACCGACTATTTAACTCATGCCACAAATGCTAGTCAATGACCAATCACGTTTCAATGAATGTTGTTTTACAACCAATGACAGTCGTGTTTCACCTCGCTCTTTATCGATTTCTCTTTATCAGCTCCTGCTTTTGTGATAAAGAAAGCTCCTCCTTTTTAATGTTCTGAACAGGTCAAAGCATTATTTTTCTCCAACAAATACAGTGAATATAGCAAATAATGAAAATATTCCTTGATTTTACTGAGTTGTTTACTAAAAAAATAAATGAATAACCCGTAATGTTGATTATGATACAAATAAAAAGAAATTAGATTCCATTATTATTTTAATTTCAGCCTTCTCAACTCTAGGGTTAATTTTGAGAACGCTGGTTATTAGTATTTATTAAAGCTTAATTTATATATAGTTTGATGTGTTTCATTATATCTCCACTTGGGTGCACTCTTACAATATTGCGATCTTATTTGGCAATAAATAATATGATCAAGCAGCGGTGAATGAACATAACCTCACATTTCTAATTTGTTTTCAAACATCGCCGTTTACATTAAATATATATATATATATATATATATATATTAAAATAACTACAGTTAAATAATGATTTGTGAGTAAACAGCTTAATTTTATTCGTTAAACAGTCCTAACAAATGCCACTCTTGATTTCCAAATTCTCTAGATAAATTCACTCCTCACTTCGTGAGTCGTGAATTTATCGATAATTTGGAAATCACTCGTGGCATTACTTATGATAATATTTCTGGATGCTAAATAGGCCAAAGCGTAGGGCTAGCTAATTTAAGTCCTTCTCTTAGCTAATAATAATGGGTTTTTATGCTACCTCCCCCCCCACGGGCCTGATTACCAGTAATGGAAACGTCTTAAAGTTCCTTTGAAATTGTTTCTAGTCACTTAATTATATTTTGTTTATTCTTATAAAATATATTTCAAAGCGAGTTTCGCTTTAAATAGTTTATCGAACTACAATACTCTTTATACGGTAAGCCTAAAACAATTTCTAATTTTAGATCCATATCAATCTTCTAAGTCTTGGATTTACGTATTAGCAAAGGATGTAAAGTGACTTGGGAGAAATACAAAGAGCCAATGTTTGCTTCATTAGTGATATTCAGAGGCAGATAATTTACGAAGCTATCAAGTTGTAATTTGAAGAATCATTGAGTGAGTGCTACATTACTAGGGCAACGCCCACGCCCACGCTGTGCAGTGTGCCTCGATATTTTAGGAAGCGAATCTTACCAAAAGAAATAAATTTTTTATAAATTTCAATGTTACGTACATGACAAGAGTTTATGAAAAAAATCATAATTTTTACTTAAATTAATTTCTACCTGCGTAACTAAAAATTTCAAAATCCTCCCCCCCCCAATGACACCAGGTAGTCTTCAGGTATTATCGCCTCACTATGATGCTTAACAATCGGCTGGCTTTGTTTCCCCGCAGCTGTTGTATGCTATTAAAATACAAAGGTCCCGAGTACGGCTACTACGACGATGTTGCCACATTGATTTTCTTCCCTCCGTTTCAATTAAAACATGGAACGTGCAGCAGTCGATCCAGTTATACAATTGTATACCGTAATTAATTGAAGGGTCCAGGGGAAAAACGATGAATGTCACAAAATCACAAAAACTGAGGTTACATATTCTTAGTGTTGTACTGTTCCCTAGTAACATTTGAAAGGCGAAAACTGTTTAAAGAAGCTATGGGTTACGTTTTATAAGGCTTTGAAAATAATGTGTACAGGGAAATGATATAACGTTTCAAAACTTAAACTTCATTTATCTCAGTTTGAGTTTAATGTGACATTCATCGTTTTTCCCCTGGACCCTTCAATTGTTATAATTATCGGTGATTAATTGTGATATGTAGCTCGAATAATACAATATATCTACATATTATATTTGTTTAAGAAGTGATTTCAACATGTTTCGGCAATGGGAAAATATTTCAGACCGAATGGGTAATGTGACACAAGAGGAAGAACTTCTTAATAGTTCAAGGAACAATAAATTACATTAGCAGACTCTTAGGAAGCAGTGTGAACAGTTGGTTTCTAATTAATGTTTATGATTATATTAAAGAAAACAATCTCGGAGGAGGGTCTCTTAGATAAACTTTGTTATTCTTCCCTCAGTTTCAATTCAAACCCGGAACGATGTGGGGCATTTGATCCAATTATAAAATTGTATACCGTAATTAATAGTTATAATTATCAGTGATTTATTGTGATATGTAGCTTGAATAATAATACAATATCTACATATTATATTACTTTAATATGGAAGTGATTTCAACATGTGGCGGTCATGCGAAAATATTTCAGACGGAACAGTTAATAATAATAATAAAATTAATAATAATAATAATAATAATAATAATAATAATAATAATAATAATAATAATAAATTAAAATCCCAACTATGGCCAACTCACTGGCTCTGTCGAACCCGTAGGTTCATGGCCGAGCGGATATAAGCTCTCCATACATCCCTATCCTGAGCTAATGTTTTCCAATCATCCCCTGTATAATCTACTTCACTCAAATCATGGATAATGTTATTCTCCCACCTCATTCTTGGTCTACAACTGGGCGTTTCCCTCTGATTTTCCTACCAGAAGTTTCCATGCACCTCTTTCATCCCCATATGTGCAACATGTCCTACTCATAGCAGCCTACGAGACTTAATTGTTATTATATCTGGGTTCTTATACACATCATGTAGCTCACTAGTATGAAGTTTTCTCCATTCACCTGTCTGTTCATCTCTTTTTTATCCAAAAATTTTCGTAAGAACTTTATTCTCAAATACTCGTAATCTTCTTTCCCCCCTTAAAGTAAGAGTCCATGTTTCGTATCCATATAATATAAAAGGTAAAGGTATCCCATTACATGGCTAGGAGGCCTTGGGGTAGTAGGAGGTTAAGGCTCCCACTTTTCTGGTCAATCGGCACATGATGTCAGACAGGTTGAGAGACCTGCGTGACGGCCGTCTTTACTCCCAGAACAAGTGTCTGGTACTCATTTCCGTTAGAGGCTGAGTCGACCTCAGGGCCATAGTGCCGTCAGAAGATTTGGGTCAGTTTAAAATTCCAGACACCACCGGGACTCGAACCCTCGACCTTGTAGTGTAGTGCATTAACAAAAAAAAAACTGCTAAGAACTTTATTCTCAAATACTCGTAATCTACTTTCCCCCCTTAAAGTTATAGAGTCCATGTTTCGCATTCATGTAATATAACTGGGAAATAACTGTTTTATATCTTTTCAGTTTAACATTTTTTGAAAGGAGCTGGGAAGACATGAGTCCCTGTATAATAGCATGCATTTCCAGAATTGAGCCTCTTTAATTACTTTGTGCATCTCATTCCTATTTGTAATTAGCCTATTTTTCCTAGATCGTTGAAATCAGCCACTTCTTCAAAATTTCCTTCATTTGTCATTAGATGTTCATTTCCATTAGGCCTATATAATGCATTTCTATGTGTGAACATATATTTATTTTTATTGATGTTACTTCCAGTCCCAATTTCTTAGTGTTCAAGAGAGAGCGTGTGTTGGCCCTCAGTATCTCCTCGTTATCGTTCAATAATACTATATCAGTAGTATAAAAATAAATACATATATAATTTTAATTTTGGAGGTTAAACAATACCAATTCCATCCATTCATCCATAGTAATTCTGCCCGAAGGCAGGTCCTTCACTGCAATCATAGCATTTTCATGCTATGCTTGCAGCTTTACTAGGGAATTGTAGGTGTGGTAGTTTCCCGTTGCTTTCCACACCGGTGAAGGATGATGGTGATGATAATGATAAGGATGATGATGGCCATATGATTTCGGGGACCATTTGGGCCTTAAAGTTTTCTTGACATTTGTCTTACAGATGAGGAAAAACCCCGATAAAAAACCTCACCCAGAAAAACTGCCCCGCCCGGGGATCGCACCCGGGCCCGCTGCGTGACAAGGCAGCGCGCTACCTCGAGACCACAGCGGTGGACTAATACCAAATGATAACATAAATAATCAATGTCTTCTATCCTTGTATAATAAACGCTCATAGCACTATGAGAAACGTGACAACACCGCATGTCAAGTATTGCCGCGCGGCACCCGCTTTCATATAAACTGTTAACCATCAGAGTCAGGCTGTAATAGTCTTTTATGACATTTCTGGCTTTCTTCCCAGGCATGGGTGGAATTGAAAATAATTTCTTCGGTTGGGGCACCTCGAAGGCGAAGTTACGTTACCTCTATGATATTGTGAGTGGTAAATGAAAATGAAACTGCAGGAGAGTCCTTAATGTACTGGGACTCGAATCCACCCTCCACGACATTCCGGCTTGTAGCGTATTGCCTTAACCAACTACGGTATTGCGTGCTCCCAGAATAACCATGATTGTTATTAAATGTTTACTCTAAAACGAACAAAATAAATCTGGATATTCATAGAAGAACTGAGAGCAATTAAATATATTCTCAAATATAAAATCGGAACTAAACACTTGAATACACTGTAATATATAAATATTATCTAACTGGTCATTCTCATAATCTTTTGTGGTCAGGGTTTTTGACTTCGGTTCATGAGGTCCTGGGTTCGATTCCAGGCCAGACCACTGATTTTTTTCCTTAAAGAGAAATAATTATTCATGTGGTTGACCATGATCTTTAATTTAGGTTGAAATTAGGTTTAAGGACTCTCCTGGTGCTTCATACCATTCATCGCACATCATATCGTGGTAACGTAACTGTGTCTTCTGTGTCTTCCAGTCGCCCTAAAATTAGGATTGGATTATAATTCCGCCAATGCCAGGAATATCGTAATACCACTTGGTGAGATTGGACAAAATAAATGTTATCTAATGAACTCACTGACACTATATTAGCTGAAGGTCCATAACCGCGCGGAGATAAGCTCTCCATAAACCCTACATGCCTATCCTGAGCCAATATTTTTTCCAATCCGTCCCTTGTATAATTCTTCCCTCAAATAATGGTTAAGTTTATTCACACATCTCATTATTGGTCTTCCTACCCACGCATTCATTCTGGTTTTCCTACAAGAAGTTCCATGCCCCTCTTTAATTCGTCATTCGCAAACCGCAGTCTACGATACTTAGGCCTAACTGTTCTTATTACATTTGTTTTCTTATTAAGATAATGCAAATCACTTTATATGTTTTTTTTTCATTGCCGCCTGTTTGTCATTGGACATTTCAGGTATTCTCTCCAGGCATTGGCGTATTGTACCCCACTTCTGAGGTTGGGGCGCCTGGAAGGCGGGGTTACGCTGTCCCAATGACATGATGGGTGATGACAATGGGTAATGATGCGCCAGGAGAGGCCTTAAACCTAAACTTAATCTAATGAGGTGAATGTGATATTGATGATAATGATGGCCAGATGATGTCCGGGGACCGTTTGGGCCTTAAGGTAACCCGACATTTGTCTTACAGGCGAGGAAAACCCTCGAAAAAACCTGACCCAGGAAACTTGTCCCAAGCGGGGATCGAACCCGGGCCCACTGCTTTACAAGACAGCACGCTACCTCGAGACCACAGCGGTGGACTCACTGTTATATGTTAAAAATAATTTCGTTAAATGTGTCTAATGGATAACTCTAAATTTTAAAAAGACCTGTATACAACTAATTCACTGCCATTATCGAATCCGTAGGTTTATGGCCGTGCGGACATACGCTCTCCATACATTCCAATCCTGAGCTAACGTTTTCCAATCATCCCCCTCTATAATCTACTTCTTTCAAATCATGGTTAATATTATTTTCCCACCTCATTACTGGCCTATTACTGGGCGCTTTCCATTTTTTTCGAATGAGACTTCCCTTTGGAGAGAAAGTTATAGCCATCAGCTTTATGGCATTAGCAACAATTCTATAAAAAAAATTGTGCGGCTTAGGAACTCGTTCTTTGTGTCTGAAAGAGGCGATAAACAAAACAATTTTATGAAATGTTGTATTTAGGCTCTGAACATAACAAAGCATACTACAGTTATTTGAAATGATGAAAATGCAATTATGTTGTCGCTTTTGAGTTCTTGAAATTCAGTGAACTCGGAACGAAGAATAAATCAGTATTTACTATTATCGAGTCTCATTTCTTTTTATCTGGAGTCAGAATGGAGACTTTTCTGATGTTTTGTGAAATAACGTGCGTAATCCCATAAAGGAGCGATCCAAAAAAAAAAATGTAAATAGAGAAATAAAAAATGAAATAAAAAAGTTGAACATTATTTTCCTAATTTAATAACTAATGAAAAATACGGTACGTGGAAGGAGGAAAAATGAATTACAGTAGCAACAAATTGCGTGCAGGAATTCAATTAGTAGTCTTTCATGGAAGGAAAAAAAAACTGATTGTAGCAATCTATATAATTGTTCATTTATGTGGAGCGGTTGCTTTTTGTATTGACGTCAGCGTCGTGATGTTTCTATGGCAACGTAGTCGTGTATCGTACTATTATGATCTGTGTAGTGGTGTTCAAAACATTATTTACCCATGGACTTCAGGGTAAACATCTCTATGTAAAGAGGTCAAGTAGTCTGTGATGGAAATTAATTCTCTCCAATTCACATGTTCAACTTTCATTATTTTTTTTTTATCTACGGGTGAACAAAACTCAATCTACATGCTTTCATTGATTATTTTTGGACGTTGGCTGAGTGTTTTGAAATACGGAACCCATGGTCTTCGGTGACTTCTTATTAGAACCCAGATTTTAGGTTTTATGCGTTTTAGCAAATTCTGAAGGAATGCAGGAATGTTTCTTTCTTCTTTTTTTTTAAGTCTACATATAGTTGATATATGGTGTCACCTTATTCACTTTTTTTTCTACAATCTGTCTTATAATAAAAATGTGATCTACTGTAGACCTGTTTACTCTAAATCCATATTGATTTACCACCTATTAAGTTGTTAACATAAGGAGCAAAGTTGGATATTAAAATATTTGTTAGAATTTTGTACGAAGTTGAAAGTAATGAAATACCCCTACAGTCGTTACAATTGAATGTATCTCCTTCCTTATCCTAAATTTGTATGTTAAATATTCTTTCGGAAAAGCCTCCTTTTCCTAAATCATGCTATGTATTTATCTGTTTAATGTATTCACTGAATATAAAATCATATTTTAAAAAGATGAATAGAATAAATAATTATAAGTAGAAAATGATGTTGATTAAGCGAATTACATTTAACCATGTCAAATATTAGAGGATCTAAAGATCAAAAACCATCTATTAATCTGATTTTGTAAATCAATTACAAGAGATAGAGATTGACGTTTATTTTAAACGAAGCTAATATCCGGCAGTTCGTAATATTTTGTGGCAGGGAGTTCCACATTCTAGCAATGGATACAGTAAATTAATTAGAATTGCGGAAGGTTCTGTGTTGTGGGATGCAGAATAGTATTTTTTTAAACATTTTTCAATACTGTTATTTTAACACAGTTCCCATAATGGATCATATTATAATATTATAATGATATTGTGAAAAGAAAAATTAATGTCTGAACAAGTAATCGAACCGTGGACCACTCGTACGGATAGTGTAGTGGTCTTGCACGCTCGAACGGAATACGAGAGGTCCACGGTTAGATTCCTGGTTCAGACATTAATTTTTCTTTTCACAATATCATTATAATATTACAATATGATCCATTATTGAACCTGTGTTAAAATAGCATTATTGAAAAATGTTAAATAACATCGATTACTGCTTATAAAAGTGGTGGTGTAAAATTCTCAAACATAGATACTTATAAATGAAGCCGGCCGTTGGCGTTGGTGGTGACATCTACCTGGCAGCGGACGAAACAAGAATTATAGATTTGTGTATGTGAAAAGAACTGTTAATATTTTGTGCCTTGTCTCGAATAGTGTAGTGGTCTTGCACGCTCGTACGGAATACGAGAGGTCCACGGTTCGATTCCTGGTTAAGACATTAATTTTTCTTTTCACAATATCATTATAATACAATAAGTTTTTGTGCGATAGTGTACTCAAATTGTGATTAGAGTAAAGGAGATGAAATAAGGAGGACAAATAGTTTGATGAAAAGGTATGTATAAATTTGGTCTTGTAACAAAGTTACAACAGAAATAAATTATATAAGAGTACGCCTGTAATATAGTTACTAATGGAAACTTCTTGTAGGAAAGCCAGAAGGAAAACGCCCAGTTGGTAGACCAAGAATGAGGTGGGAGAACAACATTAACTATGATTTGAGGGAAGTAGATTATACAGGGAATGATTGGAAAGCATTAGCTCAGGATAGGGATGTATGGAGAGCTTATGTCCGTGCGGCCATGAACCTACGGGTTCGATAGTGCCAGTGAGTAAATAAGTATTACTAAATAAAATGTGTTGAATTTAATATTGAAATTAATATACTCACAAGGATATTGTCAACCATTGCATGCCGAAACCTACCTTGAAATTTATCCCAGAGAAATGTTGTGATATACCAAGGCCGTGTTAAAAAAAATAGCTGCCGTTTTTAATTGTAAGGCACAGAAATTGAAGCCAGAATCCCGTAATGGCAACCCACTGTGCGAAGCAGATGGACTCCCTGCGTGAGTAAAGCGGAATGTAGTGAGAAGGGATGCGGCGTGCAGGCAGGTTGTCAGGGTTGGAGTGTGGCGGGACGCGTCATGCGGGCAGGTTGTCAGGGTTATCCATTTTACCAATTCTGGAGTTGTATCACTTCCCTATAGATTAAATGAGAGCTTTTGGCGCTGAAATTTAATGTCTTGCAGTTAAAAACGGCATATGAGTTTTTCAACACGGCCTTGGTATATCACAACGCTTTTCTGAGAGAAATTTCAAGCTAGGTTTCGACATGCAATGGTATGCAGTTCCCTTGCCAGGTTTGATGCAATAGTTAATACAACCAAAGAGAAAAATCTATGCCTGAACAAGAATTTAAATCCAGGTTCTTCAGCTTTTCGCACTGGCTCTCTACCTTTGAGCTACCCAGGCATCCACGCAGAGACAAATTTTCTCACTTTGAAACCACTGTACCATTTATAATAAACAGTATTCAAATTATAGTAAGGACTGATTCCACCAAGAAGACATTATTGTGTCTGTCCTGGATGACTTGATAGCTCAAAGGTAAAGTTCCAACATGCAAAGGTGGAGATCCTTGGGTTGAAATCCCGATTCAGGCATAACATTTCTCTTTGGTAGTACTGACTATTGCATGTTGATGGCAAATCTGAGTACATTAACTTCAATATTATATTTGTGAATAGCTTATATGGCACAGGTTAAAATCCCATCATAATGTATTCTTGGTGGAAACAACCTTTACTGCAATGTGAAGTGTTCACTACAAACAGTAAACGAGGTTTTAAAGCGAGAAAAAATTGTGTCTGTCCGAGGATGCCTGAATAGCTCAAAGTTAGAGTGCCAACCCTCATAAATGGAGATCCTGGACACTAACGCTAGTTCAGGATTTTTTTTCGTTAGTAGTAAAATGTATTGATTAAAAACATTAATGTTACAAGTTAAAAAGCGACAAAAGAATAATTGAAACGAAATTAAAGGTACCAATAACAAAGAACAAATTCATTATTTGAAGGAGGACATTTAATAATTCAACCACATGGAACTGTTTAAGTTTCATTTAAAAGTGTCAAGTGTGCTATAGGATTTTCCTTTCTGATTTTAACAATTCACTACTCCAAACATTTTTATTTGCATCTTCTTTTTCTAAAATCATTTCAAACGTTTATGAATCTATAATAAACATAATTCAGATGTGAAAGTGAAATAAATTATGTAACTTATTTATAAGATTAATTACACTGGTCAACGTGATGTTTGTCTTATGAGTACCAATAGTTGTACATAATGCAGTTTTTATCGTGTTTTCAAATATGTATTCGGAATTTCTCCATCATCCACAGTTTTTTTATTTCAATTTCAATTAATGGATTTAAATAATTATTTTTTAATAAACGTTTTTTCGTTCATTTGTCCATTGTAAAATAAAACCAAATAAGCTAACTCAGGAGATTTCAGGTATGGAAAAGAGATACCAAGGAAAATGGAATCCTAATATGCTGGCCGATTATTGTTGGACCATAAAGAGGGATGCTCCACATGCGAAATATAGCAAAAAATCGTCATTTCTTACTTTCTAGGTGAGTCCGAATGTTCGAATATTGTTTAGTTACGAATGTAGAAAATATTAAAGTGTTTGTCTCTCGGAAACCTTGCGTGATGGAGAAAAAACCGATATCATATTTGAATTCAGGAGGAAAAAATACTATCAGAATCACATATTTTCTTTCTGAGACAAAAAAAAAAAAAACTTTATTATTTTATTGCTCAGTGTTACTGTAAATTTATCTAATCCGGTTGAGTGGTAGACAAGGGTTAATCCATTTAGATGGCAGGTAAAATTAAGCTACATACATAGTGGTCTGCCCAAGAGCAGGTCTTCCACTGCAAACTCAGCATTCTCCACTCCTTCCATAACTCAGCTTTCCTTTTTGTATCCGCACACAAACCTTTTATTTTAATACTGTCTATCATCTAATGTATTTTTCTGCCTCTAACTTTCTTTCCGTTGACCATTCCTTCTAGGTCATCCGTCAGGAGGCAGTTTCTTCTTCGCAAGTGGCCAATCCATTTTTTTTTTCATCTTCTTTATAGTTCCAGCATTGCTCTTCCTTCACCCACTCTAACAATCTATATTTTTTATATTATCTGTCCATTTTATACGTGCCATCCTTCTCCATATCCACATCTCAAAAGCTTCCAGTCGCTTTTCCTCATTCCGTCGTAATGTGCAAGTCTCTGCACCATACAATGATACACTCCACAAAATGCACTTCACTAGCCTCTTCCGTAATTCTTTTGCCAAAGGACCGCAGAAAATCCTTCTCTTCTTGTTAAAAGCTTACTTTCGCCATTTCTATCCTCTTTTTTACTGCTTGACCGGAGTTCAGATTACTACTGGATTATTTTTTATTTTCTCCAATATTTTTTCTGCGACCCAAGGTTTCTCAATATTCTTACTCTCTTTAAAATTAAATTATTATTATTAATGTTATTATCATTATTATTATTATTATTATTATTATTATTAATGATGATGATGACAGGAATCGAGATGTAAAATATTCTTCCCAGAGGACAACCCACATTGAAATAGGTCTGAAGTCACCTGATATCAGGTTTTATCTAATCAGTCCCAGGTACTTGGCTTTCCTACGAGGAACACTGATGTAGTCCACAGATGACTGATCATACCTCAGCAAATGTGGTTACACCAGCCATCCGACAAAAATTCGTTTGAATGTTTGAGGAAAGGTGTAGAGATAGATGTAGACAATTGCTTGACACATTGACCTATGTCTTCTTCTTCTTCTTCTTCTTCCTTCCAAGTATTAGGCCAAGGCCTGTTACGATCCTATAGAAAATTTTCCCTCCAGCGTTTCATAGGACGGCCCAGTGATCTTCGTCCTCTTGGTATATAATTATAAATAGCTTTGGGGATCCGATTTTGAAGTCATTCTTTCAAGATGGTGTTTCCAATTTAGTTGGTACTGTTTAATATTGACCTATGTATAGCAAGATATTTAATGTGATCTTATCATTGTAGCATTAAAACAGCAGTTTTGCAGACATGAATTCCTATTTGAAGCTTTATCTATTAAGTAATCTCCATAAAAACCAAACAGTATTCACTGCTGGACTCTGAAATTCATATTAAAACATTTTAGAGGCAACCGAAATTTAATGTTTTATTTTGTAATTATTACCTCAAAAGATTGATGGTTTCTGTATTTTCATTTCTCTAATAAACATAACATTCTGTATGACACTCAGCGACAAGCGGATCCGGCGTAAACGCTTGTTGTTCCCGGTGAACGGGGTCTGCTACAAGTCGGTCGTTAAAATTATACCATATATGTTGGTTATTAACATCCCGCGCCGTAGCCGAGTGGTAAAGGCAGGCTGTCTAGGCACAGATCAATTGGACTTGCGCTGGTTCGAGTCTCTATGGAGGAAAACATTTTCTCATGGAATTTCAGCTAATATGGGACCGGTGCTCACCCAGAATCGTGAGGAATTTGGGTAGGTACAATAAGTAACGGCTGCAGGTTGAGAAAACCAGTTATAACGGCTGGAGACCTGGCGTGCTATCCATCTATCACCCGTACACTGAATGTATGACCGTCAACCTCTGTGATTAGCACATGTAGATATGAGGCCAGCAGCCGGCTGGTAGGCCAAGGGCCTTATAGGCCTGTCGCGCCGTCGAGTTGTTGGTTATTAACCTTGAAATCAGGGAAGGAGAGAAGAGAGAGAGAGAGAGAGAGAGAGAGAGAGAGAGGACAGGGTTAGGGGCTAGTGAGAGAGAGAGAGAGAGAGAGAGAGAGGGAGAGAGGGAGAGAGGGAGAGAGGGAGAGAGAGAGGGAGAGAGGGAGAGAGGGAGAGAGAGAGAGAATGAAATATAGTGAGTGACAGTGAGAGCGAGAAGGACTGACCGTAGCATGCGACTGCAGCGGACCCCATTCACCGGGAACAACATGTCCTAACACAGGGCCCGCTTCCTGCCTAGTGATGTAGAAAACGTCATTGACATATCTGTATATTTTATTCAGTTTAATTTATATAGCATTATTTATGTTACTTACATTATTTATTTTTCTGTTACTAAAGATTTCTTATTTAATGTTGTTTTATTAGTTGTTTGGATGAGCAGGCATTATGGTTTTATCTCTGCGATTTAAATTACAATAATTATTATTACTGTTATTGTTGTTATTATTATTATTATTATTATTATTATTATTATTATTATTATTATTATTATTATTATTATTTGGAGGCTCATAGGCGCAAGCTGTTAGGCGCTCGATTCTCACCGCTGGAATATCGAGATCGAGTCTCGGTCACTCCATGTGGGATTCATGGTGGGCGAATCGGAGCTTGGGCAGGTTTTCCTCTGGGGTTCTCCCGTTTTCCTCTGTCATAAATTTCATTCTACCATTTCTCCATATTCATCTCATCCATTTTGTTTCATTTCGTGCATCCGCCCTCGTGACGGTACATCAGGCGTGGTCGGCCAGCACTTTGTCGTCTAACTATAAGGGATTCATCTCATCTCATCCCTCGGTTTCACCGTGCTTTGTGAATTTATAATAATAATAATAATAATAATAATGATAATAATAATAATAATAATAATTATTATTATTATTATTATTATTGAGTTAGTATATAATAATGTTTATATCATTGTTTAACGTTAAGCTATTCTTATAGCAGTTAATACATCGACTATTCTCGAAATGAGTCTGCATGTAACACCGGCACATTTCTACAATAATGAATTTCAGACCGTGAAGTTTTCCTTATGAAATTTAATACCACTATACTAGTTTAATGTAAAGCATTAACGTAATAGGATATAATGTTGCAAATGAAGTCTCACTCCCTGCTTATTACTTCATTATTTTTATCTAAGATACGCTTCGTAAAACTTTTATTACTTGACATAAATAGATTCGTCAATTTATATGTTGACTGCTAATTACACCGTTCTGCAATAAAAAAATATATATTTTTTGTTTTTTTTTAATCTGATAGGTGATTCTAAGCGTATTGTTTTATGCTAAATTCGAAAATGATCTCCACTTTCTCCCATCACGTCAGGTTTTCAGAATATTCATGAATAACTAAAAATGAAATTATAGCTCTGTAAAACGTAATAAAAATTAATTTCAACATGAATTTCGTGTGAAAAACTAGGCCAGAATTTGTTATTTGCCACTAATTAATCATTATTTAATAATAATTAGTAATTATAGGCATTCCAGGGATACTTCTATTTTCGACTCATAGTATTCTCGAACTGATTGTCCATCATCAGTTTTCGAATTTGTGGACCAATAGTTGTGGTCTAGTGGAGGGAGCTTCTGTTTTCCGTGCATGAGGTTGCGTGTTAGATCCTGCTGTCATGCATTTCTCTCTCGTCCTTATTTCAATTAATTTTCTTTCTTTTGTTTCATTTCTTTTGCTCTGTTTTATTTTCAGTATTTACCGCACTACTTATTTACACGAAATTGTTTTCCATTGCACGACACACAACGAAATAGAACGGATTTTATTTATCAAATAGTTGTATACTTGTGAACCAAATAGCTGATCTCTGATCATGTGCACTGGCTTCGTTCAGAGACTTGAAAATTATCTGTGCGCCATCGATTATTTGAAAGGCTGTACATTACGAAAAATATTCAAAACATACAATTTTGAATTGTAAAAAATTCTGACGTGGTACGCGAAAACGGATTTTATTTTTGCAATCAGTGTGAAATTGTGATTTAGAAACGCTCATTTATAAAGAAAACAAAATTCATGCATAACAGTGTTATTGATATATCAAATAGTTAAGAAGAAAAGTTGTGATGACGGTAAATTTATCATAAGTAATGCCACGAGTGATTTCCAAATTATCGATAAATTCACGACTCACGAAGTGAGGAGTGAATTTATCTAGAGAATTTGGAAATCAAGAGTGGCATTTGTTAGGACTATTTAACGAATAAAATTAAGCTGTTTACTCACAAATCATTATTTAACTATAGTTATTTTAAAATATTTATATATTTAATGTAAACGGCGATGTTTGAAAACAAATGAGAAACGATAGGTACGCTTCTACTGCTTCATTTGTTTATCACTGCTACCAGATCATACTATTTATTGCCAAAGGAACGCAATATTGTAAGGAGGAGCTTTCTTTAATATGGTAATTATAACACTGATAAATATTTGGTGAAACACGACTCTGATTGGTTGTAAAACAGAAATCATTGAAACGTGATTGGTCATTGACTCCCATTTGGGGCATGAGTTAAATAGTCATAAGTAATGCCACGAGTGATTTCCAAATTATCGATAAATGAATTTATCTAGATAATTTGGAAATCAAGAGTGGCATTTGTTAGGACTATTTAACGAATAAAATTAAGCTCTTTACTAAAAAATAATTATTTGAATATAGTTACCGGTGTTTTAAAATATTTATATAGTTAATGTAAACGGCGATGATTGAAAACAAATTAGAAATGTGAGGTTATGTATATTCACTGCAACTAGATCTTATTATTTATTGTCAAGTAGGATCGCAATATTGTAAGAATGCACTCTAGTGAAGAAATAAATGTAACACACCAAACTATTATAATCAACATTATAGGTTAATCATTTATATTTTGAATAAACAACTCAGTAAAATCACTGAATCTATTCATTATTTGTTACATTCAATGTATTTGTTGGAGAAAAATAATGGTCTAACCTGTTCAGAATATTAAAAAAGGAGGAGCTTTCTTTATCACAAAAGCAGGAGCTGATAAAGAGAAATTGATAAAGAGCGAGGTGAAACATGACTGTCATTGGTGTAAAACAGAATTCATTGAAACGTGATTGGTCATTGACTACCATTTGCGACATGAGTTAAATAGTCCTTTGAAATATATAAATATACATGATACATAATTAATATTAAATTTCATATTTATACAATTTGTATATATCTGCAAGTGCAACGAAAGCTGAGAACCTTTTTCTTTTTTTACCTCATATTTTATTTCGAAGGATTATAGTTATTGAGGTTGTACTCATTAACATATTATAGAAAAAGAAAATACTTTATCGTCGATCCTACGCTACATTCTGAAAATGACCATTACACACACACACACATACACACACACACACACACACACACATATATATATATATATATATATATGTATATACATACAGAGTGATTCAAAAGTCACTATACATTTTGATGATACAGTGACTATTCATTTTTGTTGCAGATAAATATAACGCTAACCAAAGAATAAAGAATAGCTGTTGTTTCTGCTCGTCTTCGTGGTATGACGTTAGAACAAACGCGGGCAGATTTCGCCCATAAATTTAGGAAACCAGGCCCCACCAGGCTGGCTATAAAGAACCTGGTCAATAAATTCAGCGTACTGATAGTGTTGCAGATGAAGAGCGTCCTGGGAGACCGGTCGTACCACCAGATACCGTGCAAAATTTACAGGATGCGATCACTCGCAGCCCCTCTGCATCAACCAGGAGACTTAGTAGAGAGCTGGGTATTCCTTAAACCACCGTGTGGAGAACTCTCCGCTACAAATTGCGCAGACGTGCATATCACATCCAGGTCGTGCATGAACTTGAAGCTGAGGACTATTCATCAATAGAAGCCACGTGTCATGATCTACTAGAAGATGTGGAAAATAAGAATTAAATGGAAAATATCTTATTTAGTGACGAGGCTACATTTCACACATGTGGACATGTCAATAGACACAACTGCAGGATATGGGCAGAGGACCAACCAATGTGATGCAGGAGTGGGAACGGGACACACCCAAAGTAAATGTGTGGTTAGGATTAACCAGGTCAACAGTTTACGGGCCCTTCATGTTTGCAGAGAAAACTGTTTCTGTAAATGTATACCTCGATATGCTGGAACAGTTTTTGGAATCCCGATTGATATCTGATAGTATTATGGATACTGTTGTTTTTCAACAGGATGGGGCACCACCTCATTTTGCCATTACGGTTCGGGACTACCTAAATCAAGCTTTTCCCGGTAGATGGATTGGCCGTGCAGCGCCAATGATGTGGCCTCCCCGCTCCCCAGACCTGACATTTATAGACATTTTTGCCTGGGGGTTTATAAAGTCTGACGTGTACCAGGTGAAGATAAACAACATTCAACAGCTAAAACAGTGGATTAGAGCCGCGGCTGCTAAGATTACACCAGCAATGCTTGAGAAAGTGTTTTCTCAGTGTAGTGGTGCGATGGTCGTTGTGTCTAGACGTGCAAGGTGGTCACATTGAAATGCATTGAAATTATGTCCTACTGTGGCATATGTTTCAGTATTATTACATAATGTGTAATAATATCTGTCAAACACAAAATGTATAGTGACTTTTGAATCACCCTATATATATATATATATATATATATATATATATATAGTGTGTGTGTGTGTGTGTTACAGGCTGTAAATGAATTATACCGCACAAATTTAACTGCAGATAGGGGGTCATTATTTAAGCAATGTGAGATAATGAACTAATGGTCTACGAATAAAAATGCCCAAGTTATGAATCAATTTGTAAAATGGTTGGCACGCCAATGATTATTTCAAATTAAAATGGAAACAATATGATACAGAGACTGTAACTAGCAATATATATGCGCCTTTAGCACAGTGGTTATAGCAGTTTTACTACAGACGCAAATGTAAGATTGGTGCATTAAGTTCGAAACTGCGTACTGTATGTGTACTAGGGTTATAACTTTTTTTACAACCTCACATTCCTGTATTGTAATCTGATTAACTTTTACCTCTGTACGAAGAATCGACTAGTCATTTCATTATTCCTTTAAAAAAGTCACCCCGAAATCAAAATGCATATTTCACTACTGACTGATTATTTTGAAATAAAAGATATATACTGCAATACAAACAATAAAAGAGATAGAAGTATTCAACCACATGTACAATGATTGTATATTATTGTTGATTGCTTAGAAAGAATCGGAGATGCAGTTTGTCTTTATTTCTACAGGAATCATATAATTCTTGCATGACTTTAATTGCACGTTCGGCGCACTGATTACTTCTTGTATATATTTAATGCAGAAGGCTCCTTCTTCCAATGATTTTCTAATGAGTACAGTGCTTTTTTAAAAGACCTTAATATGTTTGACACGTTCTTGAAGTCATTCATGTTGTACATCTGATTACTAAACAAATAGTCTGTCCAGTCAAATGAAATAAATCTGCACGCTTTTTTCAAAGCAACTCAACCACAACCATAACCTGTGATAAATCCCACACCCTGTGATAAATCCATCATCATTTACCCACCCCCGAATTAATACCCTATCAAATGTCACCCAACATTGGGGCACAAATCAAATCAAATCTCTTTCTTCTATCACAGTTGAGGAGACCGAATATTACCAGTTACTCAATTTTATAGTTTTATATTGTAATATTACAATGTGACTAATACCGAGATGGAATTATATCATAAATCTTATTGGTTCCGAATTTTTATCAAAATTTCTCTTCTTAGTTTTTCTGATTAACAAATATTTTAAATCGTCCACCGCTGTGGTCTCGAGGTAGAGTGCTGCCTTGTAACGCAGCGGGCCCGTGTTCGATCCCCGCTCGGGACAAGTTTCCTGGGTGAAGTTTTTTCGGGATTTTTCCTCGCCTGTAAGGCAAATGTCAGGATATTTTAAGACCCAAACGGTCCCCGAACATCATCTGGCCATCATTATCATAAATATCATATTCACCTCATTAGAATAAGTTTCGGTTTAAGGCCTCTCCTGGCCCATCATTACCCATCGTCATTACCCATCGTCATCACCCATCATATGATTGGGGCAGCGTAACCCCGCCTTCCAGGCACCCCAACCTCAGAAGTGGGTTACAATACGCCAATGTCAGGAGAGAATACCTGAAATGTCGAATGACAAACTGGTAGCATTGAACAAAACAAATTAAATCAAGAAACTTATTGAACAAGAAATTTTTTCATATGCATAATATTTTTCCAAATTTCCTTGAAAATATTAATTCATTCATAAATGTTAAATATATCAACATTGCTTTCTCTTGTCAATTGAAGCTGTGGCATGGATTCAATGGAGTTGTGGCCACTTCCCAGAAACTTACGTCTAATGCACTGAATAAGGAGTATCTGAACAAGATATAACGTGAATGCAGTAGAAAATGTATCAGAAAAGGTTAAGATTTGTGGACAAATTATGTAAATACTAGGTAACATACGATGCAATTTCGCACCTTCTTTTTATCATTTATTTCTATCCAAAAGTAGCACTGCCCAAGAAATGGTGGACTGGCGTTCTAATTAGGCCCCTAGTTAAGTTATAGATTCAATTTTCCCAAGTAGTAACAGAAGGCTAACACTTGCGATAGAGTTCTGCAAAACACAATGCAAATAGAATATTGTAGACATGAAGAAGTAATTTTGGATAGGATAGCTTATTATTTATATTTCGATTTAGCAACCTCGGAGTCATTTTACCTTGCTATATGTTGGTCATAATTATTTTATAACTTCAATTTTTCAATTGCACTTGACCTCTGATATACCATGCAAATCACACATTTATCCCACTTTGATTTTAAAGTGAAAAATTGGAACTGTTGCAGAAAATCCTTCTATAAATTATTAGAATAACAGATAATAGAAACTGCAGAAATGAAGTTCCTACGTTCAGTAGCAGGTGTGACAATTTTGGACAAGAAAAGAAGTGAGGATATTAGGAAGAACTTAAATATTTTCAATTTAACAAATAGAATTGACAACATGAGAAACAACTGGTATGAACATGTCAAGAGAAAGCCTACAGATACAATCCCTCAGCTGTTACTAAAGTACAAACCAATAGGACATGGAAATGTTGGACGCCCATTTACTAGATGGGAGGATTCATTAAATCCCACTTGATGTGAAAACAGGTCAAAAGGCCTAATTTCATGAAGCAGAAGAAGAAGAAGAAGACAGATAATAATTCCTTGCACAGCTGACATGTTATTCAAGCATTTATATTTGCATATAAAATATTATCTCCGGTAGCAGTAGCAAGGGAACAGGCCGCATTTATTAAAAATCACACCAGTTTACACAAATATTGATAATCTTCTTTACTTTCACAATTATTGATTGTATAAAATTATTCTGTTATGAGTTTCTACATATACAATCATTTTTATAGTTCACTTATTCACTCTAGTGTGTACTTTCATGGGACATATATTGCAAGTATCTCAAGGTGATGTCCCTAAATTCAGTTAAGGCAGAAAGATGAAGAGATGCTTGTGGAAAGGCAGAAAAACTTATAATTTTGTTTGGAACGAAATCAGGTAACGGATCGAATCACGTATCAATTCGTCATTAATCCAGAAGTCGAATCTGATGAGAACGATCGGAGGTGGATAAGAAAGAGATTAAGAATAAAAACACAACTCCGTTCTTGGTTTTTTATTAAGGTATTGTACACCAGTTATTATATAATTAAGCTTATTACGCACAAATTTTGGGAAGTTAGGTAGATATTTATTATATTATTCAGCTTTTCGCAGCTAGATATCTTAATGAAAAATAATTCAATGTACTTTTTAAAGGAGTGTTATCAACTTATTGCAACGAAAAATTGAAAAGATGGATTTTTCATCGTGCAATTATTTGTGTTTTGTCATAATTTTGAAGTAAGGGATGGCTCTTTTCCTTCCATTGCACTGTCACATGATTAGGTTCAAAAGTTGTGGCGGGCAGATTCCATTAATTCACCAACCCTACTATAGGGACAGTATTTTCTACAACATATTAGTATTTATTTTGTATAATTATTTCATTAATTGAAACAATTTATTTATTTTTGAAGAATGTAAAAATATGTTTCTAGCTAAAACTATTATATTTCATATTATTTCAATAGTTTCACATAAGGGATACCAATTACTTATTTATCTTCAACCAACTTTAATGTCCGCTTCCCAATAAAAATTACTTTTATGTACGTTCTTACAACACACACTTTCAGTTTGCTAAATAATGTTCATTCCCTGCGTCCAATATTATTTGAATAATGAAACTAATTGGAAGACGGGCGGCAAATTGCTGACTGAAACAAGAAACAGTTTGTTGTTGAGAAATTGACAATGAGGACAACAAACTATAAATGTATATTTTAATACAAGGAATAAATTGACAAGTGAAACGCATCTTCATACATAAAATGGCAGAGATGAACAAAACTGTATACAACGTCATTACAGACCTATTAGAAAATATTACGACTCAGCTAAGCGCCCCGACTTCTACAACTTAAAATGGGACACACAAGACAAAGACTTGACGAGCTACCAATAACCCAGTTCAACATTATCAATCACACTAAAACACTAACAAATGCAAACAGAGGAATAAACGACTATCAGAATACGTAGATCATGGAAATAAAATATAGTATATTTTAAGTCTCTAAAAGAAGGAATCAATTATCGTACCAATTTATAAGAAAGGAGATAAAACTCATTGCAACAACTACAGGGGCATCTCACTACTTACAACTTCGTACAAAATTCTAACAAATATATTAGTCAGCAGACTTACTCCCTATATTGATGACATTCTAGGAGATCATCAATGTGCATTTAGAAGAAACAGGTCTACAACAGATCAGATTTTTAGTATAAGACAGATTTTAGAAAAGAAATGGGAATATAATGGTACTGTACATCAACTATACGTAGACTTCAAAAAAGCATATGATTCAATTAAGAGGGAGAAGTTATATAGTATCCTGCTGGAGTTTGGAATTCCTAAAAAGTTAGACTTATACGAATGTGTCTAAATGGCACAAAGAGTAGGGTGCATGTAGGCAAACAGTTTTCGGACACTTTCGAAATCCAGAATGGGTTGAAGCAAGGAGATGCACTATCTCCTCTACTATTTAATTTTGTACTAGAGCATGCCATTGAATCTTTAGAGAATGAGCAAGGCTTACAACTCAATGGTATTAATAAGCTGCTAGTTTATGCTGATGATGCAGTACTCCTGGCCGATAGCGAGGAGATAGTAAAGGACAACACGCACACATTACTGAATAACACTAAGCAACTAGGACTGGAAGTAAATATCAATAAAACTAAATACATGGTCACACGTAGAAATACATTATATAATGGAAATGGACAGCTAATGGCAAATGAGGGAAATTTCGAGGAAGTGGTTGAATTCAAATACCTAGGAACAATAATCACAAATAGGAATGAGATGCACAAAGAAATTAAACATAGGCTCAATTCTGGAAATACGTGCTATTATGCATAGCAGAGACTCTTGATGTCCAAACTCCTTTAAAGAAATATTAAACTGAAAATATATAAAACTATTATTCTACCAGTTATATTATATGGATGCGAAACATGGACTCTTACTTTAAGGGAGGAAAGGAGATTACAAGTATTTGAGAATAAAGTACTTAGGAAAAATTTTGGACCAAAGAGAGATGAAGAAACAGGTGAATGGAGAAGACTACTTAACAATGAACTACATGGTCTTTAGAGGAAGCCAGATATAATAAGAACAGTTAAGTCTCGTAGACTGCGGTGGGCAGGACATGTTGCACGTATGGGTAATGAAAGACTTGCATGGAAGCTTCTTGTAGGAAAGCTAGAGGGAAAACGCCCAGTTGGTAGGCCAAGAATGAGGTGGGAGAATAACATTAACTAATTTGAGATAAGTAGATTATACTGGGAATGATTGGAAAACATTAGCTCAGGATAGGGATGTATGGAGAGCTTATGTCCGCGCGGCCATGAACCTACGGGTACGATAGTGCCAGTGAGTAAGTAAGTAAATCACAATACGCTACTCTAAACACCATATTACAAAACATTAAACACTTGATATGAACAAAACTACGAGTACAAGTACGGAGCATAATGCTAATCGCCAAGCTAGCTTTCTTCATCACACCGTCTATATATATATATATATATATATATATATATATATATATATATATATATATATATATATATATAATACTCGCACTAAAATTAAATTAAATTAAACAAAAAAGTACACAAAAGAAACATCTGGAAATACCACTGTTTATCCGAAAAGTGCTAATGCGCGGCTTGAGTTGGGTTTGGGCAAGTTTCGGCGCTTTTTTCTACCAGCACACCAGACATTTTCAAAAGCAACATCGAACCTCAAATAATACCCTCATCTACCGGGTATCCTCAAGGAACCCATATTTTGTCGGATCAGATTAAAGTACTTGGTGCATATCATTATGTTATACAGTGCAAATGTTGATTTAATAGAAATTAATACATATTTTAAAACCATTCTGAGATACGAGCTAATGAACTTCAACAGTAGAAAGAGCGCAAAATTTTACACAATTTTACAAAATCTAAATGACGAGTAAGTCTAACTTAGAGTGTTCCACTTGAAAGCCGACGATATGTCCAAACCAACTCAATTGTGTTATTTTTATATCTTATAAAAGATAACTGCATTTTATTATTTTCATAAGTAATGCCACGAGTGATTTCCAAATTATCGATAAATTCACGACTCACGAAGTGAGGAGTGAATTTATCTAGAGAATTTGGAAATCAAGAGTGGCATTTGTTAGGACTATTTAACGAATAAAATTAAGCTGTTTACTCACAAATCATTATTTAACTATAGATATTTTAAAATATTTATATATTTAATGTAAACGGCGATGTTTGAAAACAAATGAGAAACGATAGGTACGCTTCATCTGCTTCTTTTGTTTATCACTGCAACCAGATCATATTATTTATTGCCAAAGGAACGCAATATTGTAAGAATGCTCTCTAGTGGAGAAAAAATGAAACACATCAAACTGTATATTTATTCATTTCTGATGTCGTATGATGTAAATATGACAATTATATTTTTCTGGATTATTACCTGGGAAAAAATACATTTAAGAAACTGCAAACAGTGGTTTCTTTTTTTGGTGGTATAATAAACTGCTACAGATGTTTTTATATTAACTCCTGATGTGTTGACATCTATGCACTATATATACAAACTGGTGGCCGTATTTTTTATAGGCTCAATCACTGCAAAATAATGGTCAGACCTGTTGTGAATATTAAAAAGGAGGAGCTTTCTTTAATATGGTAAATATAACACTGATAAATATTTCGTGAAACACGACTCTGATTGGTTGTAAAACAGAAATCATTGAAACGTGATTGGTATTGACTCACATTTGGGGCATGATTTAAATAGTCACTATAACACTATTTATAATTTTGTCTCTTTGCAATCCTTGCTGATCGTCGCCACAAATCCATTTCTGTTGAATGTGATTTATCTATTGTTCTTGCTTCCAATGTCATGTATTCGAGCCATATGTTGTCGTGTTTTTAACAAATGCAATGTAAATATCCGTTTTTATTTTTATTGTGATATATTTATCCCATCAAATGCTGTTTAATCGTGATATTTCTTTACTACCTTTATTAATTCAATAGCTGAGACATCTCCTGGATATCCATTCTTAGTTATTTTGATCCAGAAATATGCGTATTCTTCGCATTGGTTAATTATTCATTTTCAATTTCCTAATATTAAATATTTTTGACTTTACTCATGTTGCCATACAGTTTTTCTTTAGATTAGTATTCTGACCCGACGTTTTAGCTAATTCCGAAAAAAATGCAGCTATCGTATTGGCTGATTGTCATGAAAATATTAAACAAAAAAAAAAACGATCTTCATCGATCTACCGACCCTACTTACTTAGACACCGAAATTGATGACAATATATAGCTATCAATTAAGAAAAAGTAAAATCGAGTCTGTTGATCAATAAAACGGACAGTTTGGAGTAGTAGTTCACCTGAAGCGAAAAATTAAAATCGCTCCGGCGGGAGAAATAATTTTTTGTGACGAAACTCGATATAGAACATTAAAAGTAAAGTGAGAAAGACATTAATCAGAAAAATCCTGGTATAAGACTAGGGATTTATACGAAAGCAATGATTTAAAATTGCTGTAATGACCGCCATTTTTGCTTTCTCCAAACGAAACTAAATATGAACGATTTAACTAAAAAAAGAAAGACATTTTCCGTAAAACAGCAAAACCGGTTCATAAATATGACTTACTGATGGAATCGCTTAGTTTAAGCAGTTTTGCGTGATGATTTTACACATTCTTTGTATGAGTTTCCTTATTATATATTCAATATCTTCATGTTCTTCTGCAAATGGGGTATAATATATTATCATCATCATCATCATCATCAACAACAACAATCACGGATTAAGCCCATGTGGCTTGTTCCGGTCTCATAGATTCTCATTCAAATAGTTAAATCCATCTCTTTTTCGGTCTACCAATATTCCTGTCTCGTCTTGGTTTGTAATTAAGTATATTTTTTGGAATACGATCATCTTTCATTCTTTGGACATGTTCTTTCCAGTTTTTTCTAGATTCTTTTATTTTATCTAAAAGTTTAAAAAAAATATTTAGCTCATTTCTAATATCTTCACTTCTTATTTTATCTAGAAGTTTGCAGCCAGCCACACTTCTCAGAAATCTTATTTCAGCTGCTTCCATGATCTTCTCTACTCTTTTAGTTGAAACCCAAAATTCACTGCCATACAATAGTAAGGGGACTGCCATTGTTTTATAAAATTTTAGTTTTGTATAACATATATATATAGCATGGCGGCTCTGTGGCGCAAGCGGTTAAACGCTCATCTCTCACCGCTGGGATCTCGAGATCGAGTCTCAGTCACACCGTGTGGGTTTCATGGTCGACGAAACGGAGCTTAGGCAGGTTTTTCTCGAGGTTTCTCCCGTTTTCCAGTGCCACAAATTTCCTTCCACTATTTCTCCAAATTTATCTCATCCATTTCGTTTCATTTCGTTCATCTACCCTTGTGACGGTACGTCAGGCGTGGTCGGCCGATACCCTTGTTGGTCACGGGCTACGTCCCTCGACCCGACCCAGAGTTGAACACGAATTGAGCGTTTTTATTACTCTCTCTCTCTCTCTCTCTCTCCTCTCTCCTCTCTCTCTCTCTCTCTCTCTCTCTCCTCTCTCTCTCACACACCACACACACACATATATAATATAATGGGTGTGGGTGTGTGTGTGTGTGTGTGTGTGTGTGTGTGTGTGTTTGTATACATCGGAGCCATTGCATACATTTTAATGTCCGTGAAGAGAATCAGTTGGAAATGCTAAATTCAACGCCGATTGAAACAGTAAGGAAAGGAGACAGTTGTGATACGAGAAAGTGCGTATACACGTTACATTCGCGGGACTCGATTTAAAGGGGATGCTGACTCCTGGAAATTATTTTAAAGGGGACGGAACCATTGATGCTGCGATCGATGACAACTCGGTCATCGGTTCAATACTCTACCTTTTCTTTAGCAGTATACGCTAAATTCTCCCCAGTTCTCACATTTTTTATTATACACATTCTTTTAATCGTTTTAACCAGACCGCGTGGTGGCTTTAAACCTTTATTTACGTTACAACTATTGAGAATTCCGTTTTATGGATGAGTTTGAGATGTTTACGAACGAAGTATAGCTGTGGTAGGAATTTCGAAACGAATTCGTGCAAACATTTTCAATCCATGCAGTGTACATAATTTTATTTCATAATACGTTGGATTTAATTATATTTTATAAATAAACATTAGCATGTACTTTAAATAACCTATTCAACAACATAAACAAAACGGCACCCATAAATTTGATAACAATGAACCTGTTCGTATGGAATTTTGAGGTTATTAGAAATATTTTCAGATAAAATAACAATGAAAGTAATCTGCCCATTGTATAGGTCATCAAAAAATAATAAAGGATAAACTTAGACTACGAACGTATGAAATGAAATAAAGTTAAAATATGTACCTTCTTAGGTAATGCCGTCGTCCCCAACTTGTAAAATGACATGTATGCTTTTTGTCTGAAGGCCTTTCAGAATATTTATTCCATCATCAGTAGGTCTTTCTTCGCTACATTTATTGATGTTCTCGATGCTGGTCATAATGTGAATGTGAATATATATATATATATATATATATGTGTGTGTGTGTGTGTGTGTGTGTGTGTGGCTATCATTTCACTGGTCTTCAAGAAAAGGTCACCCCAAATATATTTAAATATCAATCATTAATATTGATTTGGGGGTGACCTTTTCTTCAAAATCTGTGAAATGAAGGCTTTTTCAGTGGGTTTAAGTAAAAGTTCACGCATTCATTGTACAGGAAATTTTTTATTTCAACAAATAGTCCAAAACGTTATAACCCTGTAGGATTATAACTTTTTGGACTTTTGTGAAATAAAATGAATTCCTGTGCAATGAATGGGTGTAAAATATTTACTGTGCATTGAATGGGTGAATTTTTACTTAAAACCATTGAAAAAGGCCTTCATTTCACTGATCTTCAAGAAAAGGTCACCCCCAAATACTTATAGGCCTATATCAATATTTAATATTAATTTGGGGGTGACCTTTTCTTGAAGCTCAGTGAAATGAAGGCCTTTTTCAATGGTTTTAAGCAAACGTTCACCCATTCATTACACAAGAAATATTTTATTTCACAAAAGTCAAAAAGTTATAACCCTAATTTATATAGGCCTATACACACATATACAGGGTGTCCCATTCAAACCTCCCACATTTTAATTAATCATAACTAACAAAGTATGCGAAATTATGAAATGAGGCCGGTATTAAACGAACCAAAAACTCAAAGAATTTTCATTTGTACACATTGTCACACTCTAAAACACTTCTAAATGTGCACCATTAGTAGCACGAACAATACCAAGTCTGAATTCCATTTCGTGCCACGTTCTGTCCAACTTGTAGGTACACTTAGCGACAAAAAGAACGGGCCGACAATTGATCTCGAATATTATAAGTTCCATCGCGCGATTCACACGAGTAAATTAATTGCACAGTAGAGCTACAATATGTTTCCCTTCTTCCATTAAAGAATATTCTTTCAAGCGCAATTGGGCAGCGTACACTTAGCTCAGTGCTTAGTGGCTTCACTCATATGCAATAGGTCACATGTTCGATTCCCGATTAGGTTAAATTTTTTAATTGTCAAAATGCTTTCTATTTTATTGTTTGTCCATTCTTAAAGAAAAAAGTACTAACTATTTGGAAGTATTACTACTTTTATTATTTATTTACTATTTTTTATTATTGTCCATCATCTATGGCCTATTATTATGCTGGACTTGACATTTATAAACTAAACATTTTAATTGAAGGGTGAAACTTTTTCCTCACTAATACGTAATAAATAAATAAAAATATAAATATATGAAGCTATATTATCTTTTATTACATATATTTTTCATCGTTTTTATTAAAACTTGGTACTGTACACACAATTAAATTTATATCGGTAGCTAAATAGTGTTATAGAGTTTACGAAGGCAGGAATATTACTTAATATAGTGTAAAGTGAAAGTAAATTACGTAGCAGAAATTAAATGTTATAGCACTTATAGGACGTATTTTGCGAAAATAAAAAAAAACATTGTTGAAGGATTCGAACGTTGGCTTTCACACATATCTCATCTTATTGTAAGTGGTTTAACGATCTACGCTACTCGAACGTCAGTTAGTAGTTGTCTAAATATTGGTTGTCTTGTACTTTTGCACTATGAACGAGAGTTTAACTTTATTTGAAATGTCGCAATTTGAGTAATATTGCATTTGTCGAACACTCGTAAATATCTGGAAACATGTCCCCTTCACCTTTCTTTAACTATTTAAGGCGATTATAACCAAATACAGCGTATTTAAAACATTTAAGAGTGCGTTTCCTCGTGAATCACAGCTTTAGCCTTGCGAGCATGCGCAGTTGGCCATAACAGGGACTCTGCTTTTTGAAGCGGCTCATTCTTTTTGTCGCTATGTATACATTGGTACTGTTATTTTGGTGTCAAGTATACGGGTTCGTAAATCATGAATATCTTGTACTGGAGTCGCAAACACACGGTCTTTTACATACCCCTAGAGAAAGAAGTCCAGTGGAGTGACGTCTGGCGAACGTGGTGGCCAGCAAATTGGTCCGGTGCGTCCAATCCATCTATCTAGGAAGGATTATTTGAGTGAATTCCGAACATCCAGGCTCCATTGTGGTGGGGCTTCATCTTGCTGAACGATTACTTGGGGTTGCAGACCAGCTACTTGGGGGGTACAAGAACCGTTTCAACATGTCTTGGTATACCGGGTTGACTTCTCATGGAAGAAAAATAACCTATAATCCTGTTCTTCATCAGGCCGCACCAAACGTTTACTTTTGGGCTATCCCGGACGTGTTCACGGTAGACGTGTGGATTTTGTGTACCCCAGATCCTTACTTGTGCCGATTAACAGATCACGATATATGGAACGTTGCCTCGTCAGAAAACAAGACGTTTCCAAGAAATTGAGGGTCCTTGTCAATACGATCCAGCATTTCAATAGCGAATGCCTGTCGTCCGGCTTTATTTGTTGAACAATTTGCACCTTGTAGGGTTACAAACGAAGTCGCTTATGAAGCACTCGATGCACAGTTGATCTCGGCACATTGAACTGCCGGGAAGCTTGGCGAATTAATTTTTGTGGACTTCTCTGAAATCCTGCTCTAATTTCCTCAATCTTTTCTTCTGAAACACGTGTACGAGCAACTCCTAATTATTTTTTAACGCTTCCAGTCGCCAGAAACTTCTCAAGCCATGCCTTAATGGTCTTCCAATCAGGTGCATTTCCTCCATATTCTCTCCGGTAATTTCTTTGCACTGTAATTATTGGTTTCGTCTCTGCATACCAGAAAACAGTTTGTGCTCGTTGCTGAGGAGTCGCCATTTTGTTTTATGTCATTATTGTCCAACATGCGACAGATTAATTAACTGCAACAATGAATAAAAATGAGTTTCTCTTTCTTTTAATACCACCTCATTTCATAATTCCGCATACGTTGAGAGTTATGATTAATTAAAATGTGGGAGGTATGAATGGGACACGGTGTATATATGTATATTGTCAATATACATGTTCTAACTTTATTTTATGACTATCCACCTCACCGGTTTTAAACAATGAATTTTATTAGTATTTTACGAACGTATAGTCAGCCATTACTACATCATCAATATATACCAACAGCTTAATAGCACCAGTGAAATGTACGCCTTCTTTTACCTCTAAAGATTTATTGGCATGTTCTAGCACTGTTTAATAGTAGAGGAGATAATGCATATTCTTGCTTTAACCGATTTGAATTTCAAAAGTATCTGAAAACTGTTTGCGTATCTTACTCCTAATGTTTCAGACATTTGGACACAATTCTTTTATGTCTAACTAATTTTTTGGGAATTCCGAGTCCAGCAGGATATTATGCAACTTCTTTCTCATAATTGAATCCTATGCTTTTTTTTATGCCTAAATACATTTGATGTATTAAATTCGCGAAATCTCGCGATTGGACAACGGCACCGCACAAAGGTATGATATATATTTGCAATAGAAATTTCTTATAATAATACATTTGTTTACATCTAATAGCCTTTCGTTTTTACAATTTTATTTTCTTTTACATTGCTACTTGCAGACCCTAATGTAATTGTATTTTAATAATTATGTTAGTAAAGCGGTCTACCGCTTTGGTCTCGCTTTGGTCCCAATTTAATGTGGAGATATGATAGTAAGATCTTCTTCCTGTCAATATGAGAGGTTCATGTAGAATATTATTTTCTTCTGGAACAAGTTCGTTTCTTGATGGCCACACTTGTTGGATGTAGTGTTGGCCAGTTGTTCGGCTGTCCCATAAACAAAGGAAACATAGATACATGGATGCGATCGAACCGTTAACATTTGGAGAAAAATAATATTAACCAATCATATACTTCAAATTGAAAAAAGTAACGAAAACAAAAATGGTGATTACTATAGAACCGTCGACATTTGGAGAAAAATAATAATATATATGAAATCAGCACAAAAACCTGAGTCAGAAACACTTAAAATATGCAGAGGAACATTTTCATTGTTACCCAGTGTTATCATCATCCTTCACCGGTGTGGAAAGCAACGGGAAGCTACCACACCTATAATTCCCTAGTAAAGCTGCAAAGCATAGCATGAAAATGCTATGATTGCAGTGAACGACCTGCCCTCGGGATGGACTACTGTAGATGGATGGATAGATATTAGAATAGTGGGAGTTTCTATGATATGGAATGTCAAGTAGCTTATTCAAGTGTACTCAAATATGATTTGAGGTTATAAGATGAAAGCGAGCAGTTGAGTATCTTGATATTGAGGTATTTATAAATCTGAGTAGCAGAGAAAGAGAATTCATTTTTCCATAATCGTGGAAATGGAGCCAGCAAAAATCGCGAAATATGAAGAAATGTTGTCATATTAACAATTAGTGTAGGCCCTATAAGCTTCCTCCATGGTATCTTTACCTTGTCGTGATGGAGTGGCTCGCGTGCTCAAATGTTCCCGGTAGCATTGCTGCCGATAGGGTTACCCAAGATGGACTGGTCGAAGGTGATAAGCCAGACGAAAAAAGCACCATGGTCGAAAGAGTGACGATCTTTCACCGTAAAAATACAACCGTCAAGAAGTGCAGACATGGGTTCAATTGGGGTAACATTTTCCGGAGATCAAATAGTCGGTTCTCCGGGCGGGGACTATTTCAGGGAACCCCCATGCCAAAGGCTCAAACATAGGGACATGTTACTAGGAACATGGAATGTTAGGACTTTATACAATAGCGTGGGGCTAGAGGTATTAACCCGTGAATTAGATAAATCACCCGTGGATATAGTCGCTTTACAGGAAGTTAGATGGCCAGGAGAAGGTAGTCAGGAATCAGGAAGCTTTGCATTATACTACGGGGTGCAGAAATACCTGGATTTGGAACGGGTTTTTTAGTTCGAAGGAGGATCCTATCCGAGATCCTATAAGCTTATTGTAGGAAAACCAGAGGGAAAACGCAAAGTTGGTAGACCAAGAAAGAGGTGGGAGGATCACTTTAACCGTGATTTGAGGAAAGTAAATTATACAGGGGATGATTGGAAAGCATTAGCTCAGGATAGGGATTTGTGGAGAGCTACTGTTCGCGCGGATATGAACCTACGGGTTCGATAGTGCCAGTAACTTAGTTATATTATATAATACATATTATGAATTATTTTCAGTTTATATGCAAGTATGTGTAGTCAGCTGGGTTTCTTGGTGGACGAAACGGAGCATGGTCAGTTTTTTTCTCGGGGTTTCTCCTGTTTTCCCCTGCCAAAAATTTCATTCCACCATTTCACCATACTCATCTCATCCATTCCGTTTCAATTCGTTCATCCGCCCCTGTAACGGTGCGTCAGGTGTGGTCGGCCGGCACCTTGTAGTTCACAGACCTCTATAAATATTGGGACTTAATCTCATCTCATCCTTCGACCCGACCCTGAGCTAGACTCGAGTTGAGGATATTTTATTTATGTGTAGTCAGCCATTTTTTGCGATATTAATTCTTAAAAAAGAAGCCTGATTAAACCTGTACAGAGCAGTACCTACAAAATCATGTTCTATAGTAGGGCCTACTTATGCAATTGTTCCTACTTTCGAGTTTCAATTTTCGTATTTCACCTTTGACTATTGCGTTTTGTGATTAGCTTGTAACACTGAGCAATAAAAAATATTTTTTTTTTGTCTCAGAAAGAAAAAAATATGTGATACTGATAGTATTTTTTCTCCTGAATTCAAATATGATATCGGGTTTTCTCCATCACGCAAGGTTTCCGACAGACAGGCATTTATAATTTCAAACACTTTAATATTTGTAACTACACAATATTCGAACATTCGGACTCACCTAGAAAGTAAGAAATGACAATTTTCTGCTATATTTCGCTTGTGGAGCATCCCTCTTGATGGTCCAACAATAATCGGCCAGCATATTAGGCTTCCATTTGCCTTGATATATCTTTTCCATAGCTGAAATCGACTGAGTTAACTCATTTGGTTTTATTTTACAATAAACAAATGGACGAAAAAATGTTTATTAAAAAAATAATTATTTAAATCCATTAATTGAAATTGAAATAAAACTGTGGGCGATGGAGAAATTCCGAATAGGCCTACATATTTGAAAACACTATAAAAAAACTGCATTAAGTAGGCCTACAACTAATGGTACTCATGAGACAAAAATCATATTGACCAGTGCAATCAATATTGCCAGAGGATTTGTCTTACGCAATTTTTTTCTTAGAATTTATAATTTCTAGTACTTCGCCATTCCAATTCTATATAGGCTTACCTTCCTTATTCAATTTTATTGATATCATTCGTAATACTTCTACTATTATATAAACAGCTCTTTTAGATCTTCTCATTCTTCATTTACATGCAGATATATAACTCTGTGATCTAAGGAAGTATTTAATCGAGATCAGTACCATCTCATTCTCTGTTGTTGCAATAAATATATTTATTTTGAAATTAGTTATATTTCCTGAAATTTCTTATTATCTATGTCCATAAATTTTCTGTTGAATAGACACTACGTAAACTAGCAAAGCAACTAATTCATAGGCATTACCTACCCGTTTTAATTGTAAAATTACTAAATAAGTCTGGCACTAGAGTCTGTCGTGTACAACATTCACTCCCGCTCGATCTCGCTACCCGAGGTTGCTTCTACAGAGATATTTGACATGGGAGAGGAATGCCAAACGCATAAGAGGAAGCGGAATGCAAGCGAGAGCGGCAGGGAGTTCCGCTGGATAATATTTCCCGTGAGCAATTAACAGTCTTCATTAGCAAAATAATGTATACAATGACTGCAAAAGCTAAAGATAATATATTAAATACATTATTTGATGGATCCTACATTCTGCATGCCTTAAACTTATAATAATAATAATAATAATAATAATAATAATAATAATAATAATAATAATAATAATAATAATAATAATTAATAATAATAATACATGTTTATTCGTAAAAGACGCTATTCCTTCGGCTATTGAGAAACGTACGGCTTCCAACATGCTGTAAAATATTTCTTATGTAGCACGAACACTGCATGACTTCATCCTCCGTATTCACTGCTGGAATTTCGGGACTTCTCATTCACGAGCTCTTGTTACCGGTGCACAATACTCTCGTGGCCGCTCTCTCTTTCTGTTGGTCTCGCTTACGAGAACGAGCGAGGGAGTTTGACCATCTTAATCTGGCACGGTTTATTCAAATGTTCATGAAAGATGAGTCCATTTTTCTTCTTCTGCCAAAGCACAGGTTTGATTTTATTCCCATTTGTGAACCACAAATGGAACTGATCTGTCCAACGGTGATGAGGTCGTCCTAAGTCTCTATTTCCTGCAGGATGATAATTTAATATTTTTTTTTGTACACGATGTTCTGGCATCCTAAGAACGTGCTGCCTCCATTTATGTTGATGAAGCTGGACTTTCGCTGTCATTTCTTCAACACTCTATTTTCTGAAAATTATACTAGCTAATACCTGGCGACGCTGTTACAACTAAATAAATTAAATATTGAGAGTTAATTAAATTATATGATACACACTACGACAAACCAAACATGGTGATTGCTAGTCAATTTTTTAATTCGGATTTCAGGTAAACTCCCACTTATAAAGGTCGGATTTCGCTGATTTTTTGGATAATGCATACCGCGGTTAATTTTATTAAAATATCCTGAATTTAATTGTAAAATATGAAGATAGAAACGGCAGAAATACATTTTTAAGAAGGATAGAAGGACATATCCGCAATACAGACATTAGAGAACAATTAAAAATATATGAATTAACAAATGAATTGACAGACAACAAATTAAAATTGTTTTAACATATAAATCGATTGGAGACATCTCGTCTATCAAATAGACTTTACAATATATTACAAGATGTATTTATTTATTTAAGATTTATTTAGCCTGGTGGAGTTAAGGCCATGTGGCCTTCTCTTCCACTCACCAGGACAAACATATATTACATAAGAATATAACAATCTTAATTAACTCTAATATTAAACACTAAGTAAAAAATTTGATCAAAAGATAATATCTAATATACATATTACGATCTATAATACAACCAGTTAATATTAGTTAAAATTAAGACTAAAACTAATAATAAAATGTATACAAGCAAGACATATTAAATTGTCCCTGTCTAGTGTATATAAAAAAACAGGAAAATAATGAGATATAGAAAACTAATTTTACGATTATACAATATTTAAAACAAAACAAATAAAAATATTTGTTATTCTTAATATTATTTACATAAATAATTAAATATATTAATATTGCTAAAAGAATACTATCAGTGAGGTGTATAAGTCAGTTTGTTATTAAATAATTCTTTAGTTTGTTTTTGAAGGATGTTATAGTTTGACAGTCTCTGACATAGGGTGGAAGGGAATTCCATGTTTTGGTAAGTGACACCGTAAAAGATAATGAATAATATACAGTGTGATGAGGGCGGGATATAAAGGACAATGTGCTGATGGGATCGAGTGTCAAGATTATGTGTGTCGGATAGTCTGATGAAGCGGCGTGATAAATAATTAGGCGATGATGTGTGAAGTATTTTATAGAGAAGGGATAGGAAATGGACAGTTCTACGATCTCTTAGACGAAACCACGATAATTGTTCCAGGGACGGTGTAAACATGGTCAAATTTGCGAATACCACAAATAAAACGTGCGCAAGAATTATGAACACGTTGAAGTCTTTGAGTGGAAATAATATTTAAGTCTGTAAAAAGAGTGTCACAATAATCAAAATGGGGCATTGCAAGTGTTTCTACTAACATTTTCCTAAGGGCGAATGGCAAACAATTTCGTACACGATTTAATGAATGTATTATTGAGAAGACTGTTTTGCATGTATGGTTTATTTGTGTATTCCAATTTAAGTTTTTGTCAATAAATACTCCTAGAATTTTTACTGTCTCACTATAAGGGATTTGAACTCCGTTTAGTGACACATGCGAAACTGTGTTTAGGTTAATTGTAGATAATAGTCTCTGATGACCCATAATGATTGATTGTGACTTGTAGGATTTAATTGCAGTCCATATTTAAACTGTCCAAGTCATTAGTGAGTCAAGATCCTCGTTAATTTTGGCAACAGCGTCATTTAGTGAATATTTGTCTGTGTGGATGTAGATTTGCATGTCGTCTGCAAATAAATTATGTTTGCAATGCTTTAGGGAGTTAGATATGTCATTTATGTAGATTGAAAAAAGCAAAGGTCCAAGTACCGAACCCTGTGGAACCCCAGCTTTACGGAAGGACCAAGAAGAACATAATGTATGATTTCCTATAACAGACTGCTGGCGCTCATGAAGGTAGGAATTGAACCATTTCGTGGCACTATCAGAGAGTAAGAGGTTTTTAAGTTTATGCAACAATAAGTCCAAGTCTACCGTGTCGAATGCTTTACTAAAGTCCAGTAATGTAAGAATGGTAAGTTTTCGATTATCAGCAGCTTCGCGTATGTCTTCGCAAATATTTAGTAGAGCAGTATTTGTATTGTGTCCTGTCCTGAAGCCTGACTGAAATTGATCTAGCAGGTTGTAATTCATTTAGGTATTCAGTCAGTTGGTTATGAGAACTAAATCTTTCCAGAGAGCTTTGTGAACGAGTAGGGTTTAAAAATGCTAATGGGTCGAAAGGTCGTTCGGGGTTGAGGGCGTTTTAACTTTAGGCATGTGGACGTACGAGGGCTTGTTTCCACAATGAGGGATATGTAGAAGTTTGTAGTGAGGAGTTAAAAATATGAGTTATTAGTAGGTAGTATAGCTTCGATTATTTTATTCAGTAAAGTAATATTGATACGGTCAGTTCCTTCTGCTTTGGTTTTTATTCGCATGATGGCTTTTACGTCGTACGTTGTCAAGGTCTGTAAAACATATGAGAAGTGGAAATGTTCTCTGTCGGGTTGATTTGTCAGTGATCATTCATTTATTGTTTGTTCTTTCTTTATCTTTGGAGTAGTAGTTATACCTGTGAAGTGCTTATTGAGTGTGTCCAGGGAAACAGGTAATTTGTCTACCTGTGGGTCTTTTCTCCCAATTCCCATTCTATTCAAGTTTTTTCCAGATTTCTGAAGTATTGGTATTTGTTAGGTTGTATAAATGTCTAAGTTTGGCGTTTCTTATAGCTTGATTTGTCTTGTTACGTAACTGTTTATATTGAGTGAGACTTGTGTCTGTTTTGTTGAGTCTATATTTCTTATGTGCTGCGTCTCTATCAGTCATCAAGTTACGAATTGAAAGAGTCATCCAGGGTGCAGGGCGCCGTCGTTTCACGAGTTTAGTTTTTGGTGGGGCATGTCTGTTGTATAATTGTAGTATAAAGTCATTTAGTGTCTCAACTTTTTCATCTACAGAATGCAGCGTCCATATTGAATGCCACGGCATCTGCATAGCTTCTTCAATTAGGGTTGCATTGTCTATATGTTTTAAGTCTCTATACGTAATAGTCTTTCGAGTCGGTTTAGGGCACTGCAGTGAATATGCTAAGAATATAATATCATGTGCTGATATTCCCGGGGCTGGCAGTTGCCCGTGAGTAAGTACTCTGTCTGGATTATTAGTTGCAATTAAGTCAAGTAACGTCTCAGAGTGATGAGTGTGATGTGTAGGTCGTAGGGGTAGGAGTGTCATATCACAAGCCTGGAACGTAGCCATCAGTTGTTGTGTATGTCTGTTATCAGTGTCTAGTATATTTATATTAAAGTCGCCCATAACGATAACGTGTTCATATTGTATTCGCGCGTTTTGTAAAGTGGACTCAATTTCAGCGATGGCTTTTATTTTAGGAGGTTGGTATACTACACAGAGAAGACATTTTTTGAAACTGACAAATATTTCTATGAACATAATTTCGGCAGATGGTTCGTTATTAGATAGATACACAATTTTAGGAGTAAGGTCTGTTCTAACGAAGGCTCCAATACCGCCCCCGCGACTGTAAGCACGATCGTGTCTAAGAAAAGTATAACCATCCATGTCAATTAAAGAAGAGGTAATGGTGGGATTTAGCCACGTTTCAGATATGAGAAGAGCATGAATATTTAAAGAGAAGAAAATAGTTCTGATCTCATCTATATGTGCAGTAATACTCTGAGCATTGAAATGGGCTACCTGCAAGGAATTAGGGTATGTGGACAAAGCTATTTCTAAAGCATTCCTTGAAGTAGTGGGGTCGAGAAGGGAGTGGGAAGGTTATTGTCCTGTAGCCTGTCAAAGACTGTCAAAGGAAAATCATCATTTAAACGAAAAATGGTCGTAAAATATTTCAACGAACTTACAAACTAAACTTGGTATCACGTCACTAAGAATATCTTAATTTTATGTACTATTAATAAAATGTTTAAAGTGATAACTGTCGGTTATTCACTGGCCGTGTTTGCACTAATTATATTTCTGAGGCCCGGAGAATGATGCGTTTGTTATCTCCTTCTTTAACATGTATTGCTCCGTCAATTGTCCACACATTTGTTACACCATATTTGGTGATGCATTCTTTTAATAGCTTATACCTCATTTGAGTTAAGTCTTCCCTAATTGTAACACCACTCCCTTTCAGCTGTTTTTTGTTCTGGAAAACCTCTCTCCTTTTCCGATAGCTTACGAATTTGACGATAACCGGCCGTGGCCGGTCCGCCTTTCTCCCCACACGATGACTCCTATCTATATCGCATGTTTCCAATTTAATACTATTTTAGACGCCACATCGATAGGTAAACGTTCCGTTGGACGCCCCATGACCAGATGAAGGGATATGCTTTGAGTCGACACAGGCTTACAGCCTAACCTTGAAGTTGAAGAAGAAGAAGAAGTAGTAGAAGAAGAAGAAGAAATCGAAAATTGCGACCATAAGAGCGAATTTAAATTTTCGTTTCAGCTGAACCCCTACTCCTAATGGTTTTTGGAACATAATAGTTAGCAAAAAACATCTCCATGAAAAAATACATATACGAGTATGTGCCAACTTTTATAATGATAGGTTAAACGGTATTGAAGTCTATTAATCTTAAGTGTATCAACATCCTATTTTATATATAGCCTATAGATGGTCTTGTAAGATTTCATTTTCCAGGTATTTTGTAAGACTTTGAAGTTTTGAAATGAGACATAGGCCTATTACGAAATAAGATTATTCCAAGATCAAAGAAATGGAAGTTGTTATTTAAAGATTTTACAAAAGTACACATCCAATCGGAACGGTTCTTGGAAAAAATACGTGTATATTGTGGGTAGCTGGAGAATTGAGGAAATTAATTCTCTTTGTGCTAGAAGCTTCACACATGCTCTGTATATATTACAAGATATAACTTTCTACGTAACCTATATATTTTCCACTGTAGCAATACACTAGAACCCAAAATGTCGAGGGTCTGATTCCCGATGGAATTAGGATTTTTAAACTGGCCTAAATCTTCTGGTTGTACCATGGTCCTGTGGACGAGTCTGCCTGTAATTGAAGTAACTTACGCATATTCTGAGGGTAAAAGCGGTTGCCACCTCATACAGATTGCTCGAAATATGGAACCCTTAACCTCATATATATATATACATAGAGAGAGAGAGAGGGAGAGAAGGAGAGAGAGAGGGAGGGAGAGAGAGAGAGGGAGAGAGAGAGAAAAAAGAGAGAGAGAGAGAAAGAGAGAGGGAGAGAGAGAGAGAGAGGAGAGAGAGGGGAGAGAGGGAGAGAGGAAGAGAGAGGGAGGGAGAGGGATATATATATATAGTGAGAGAGAGAGAGAGAGAGAGAGAGGGAGAGACCTTAAGATGGCACTGCGAGCGATGTCCCGCTGCCTCTTGTAAGAGATAATTATATAAAAGGAAAGGAAAATCAATGTTTGCACTGGGAGCCTGGATAGCGAAGACGGTATCGCACTAATGTAGAGAGGTAAGGATCCCGGGTTCAAATTCCTGTTCTCTTCATGCAATTTATATATAGTTCGAAACATTTATTGTCATATCCAGTGAATAAGTTGTTATGCTCGCCTCAAACCTGATCTGGTCAACGCATTTTCGAGGACATAAAAATTCCGAAGAAGTAAAGCCGTGAATACAGTGTTGTAGATGTTATTTGGAACATAAAAAAAAACTGAAGCCTCTGAATAGAGTTTGTTGGCCCTTTCAAGCCTAAATGAGAATTGCGACGCAGGTGGCCTGAGCTGTTAAAGGGTATCTTTAAATAAAAATACTTACAAGGGAACTGTCAACCATTGCATTTCTCCTAGAGAAGTGTTGTGATGTACCAAGGCTATGTCAAAAAAAATCCGTTTTTAACTGCAAGGCACGGAAATCAAAGCCAGAATCCAGCAATGTCAACCCACTGAACGGAGCAGATGATCTTCCAGCATGCGGAGAGATGTGAGATGGGAAGCGGCGCGGATGGCATTTAGCGAAGGTTATCCATCTACCAATTCAGGTGTTGTATTACTTTCCTGTAGTTTAAATGTGATATTTTGTGGCTGGATTTCAATGCCTTGCAGTTAAAAACGGCATTTGTTTTTTGGACACGGGCTTTGTACATTACAACGCTTCTCTGGAAGAAATTTCAAGGTAGGTTTCGGCGTGAATTGGTTGACAGTTTCCTTTTATTATCTAACAAGTATCTAGTTAAGTACCAAGCCGTCTATGAAAAAAAAAAATACCAGAAATATTCTTACGGTGAAATCGGGTGAAGTATAGGATTAGACATATTACATTCTCGCAGTGCACCGCTGTGATCTCGAGGTAGCATGCTGCCTTGTCACGCAGCGGGCCTGGGTTCGATCCCCGCTCGGGACAAGTTTCCTGGGTGAGGTTTTTTTCGAGGTTTTTCCTCACCTGTAAGACAAATGTCAGGATATTTTAAGGCCCAAACGGTCCCCGAATATCATCTGGCCATCATTATCATCAATATCATATTCACCTCATTAGATTAAGTTTAGGTTTAAGGTCTCTCCTGGCGCATCATTACCCATCGTCATCACCCATCATATCAATGGGGCAGCGTAACCCCGCCTTCCAGGCGCCCCAACCTCAGAAGTGGGTTACAATACGCCAATGTCAGGAGAGAATACCTGAAATGTCGAATAATAAACAGGTGGCATTGAAAAAAAGAAGAAAAAAAAATTCTCGCATTCTCGTGCAGAAACTATGTGAATCATATGGACCTTTTATGGTCTGTTAAAGGGTCAATATTTAATGGAATATTCAAAATTAATAGCAGATCAAAGTTTAAATAAATCCGAACTGATACGACCCACCTATCCCAAAGGAAAATACATACACTATCGACGGTTACACTTAAGATAGCCTATGAGATGCCAGCTTTTCCACGGGAAAATCCGGCGAATCATAAATGAATGTTAAAATATGTGCTAGATAAATGCATAAATTATTTGCAGATATTCTGACCATATCTCACTCCTGTATTTATTGGCTGATCGTTCACCTCTGCGATTAACAAGTGAATATGAGGTCAACAGCCGTTAACTTGTCCAATAGTAAATCGAACCGGGGGCAGATTTGACAGAGGCATCGACGTTAACATAGTGGATTATGATGATCTTGAAGAAGATTTCCGGGCTGTATGCCGTGTTCTCGAGGCTTGAAGTTCCTCGACGTCTGGCATCCTCAAGAGTTGTCAAGACAACGACAACGTTCCCCGACGTAGTCTGGCGAAACGTCAGGGAACTTCAAGCCTAGACACCACTCAAGGTTTGTCTCAAGACAAACCTTGAGGATGCCAGACGTAGTCTCTGGTGAAACGTCAGGGAACTTCAAGCCTCGAGACCACGGCCTACAGCCCGGAAATCTTCTTCAAGATCATCATAGCAACTCCGGCCGTGAAAGCCTAAATCAATACAATAGTGGATTATATTTTATTGCGTACCAATATAATACGTCGTGTTCGGCTTAAAAATTAATAAAAGAAATGACTATAACTTTTGAACAAATACGATTCTATATATGAAACCAACTGCTACATCAGGAAATTGCTTTTACCTTGTGTTCCAGGAACCTCAAGTGGCTTCCATTAGTAGCACGATATATTTTTTAATCAATGTCACCAGGTTGTCTTTACATTTCCGGCATTCTCTCCTGGCATGGTATACTTGTAACCCATATTGAGTGTTTGAGTGCCTGGAAGGTGGAGTTATAGCTGCCCCAATGACACGAAAGGTGATGATGATGATAATGATACACCAGGAGAAGCCTTAAGCCTGGTCTACAGGTAACGTTTTGTCGTCAGTCTTGCATGATCATGCCAAGTTTGTCAAACAAAATTTGCGTGTGTACGGCAAATTGGACGTTTTGCATGAAATGATGAGTTTTGACAAACTTGCAAAAGACTGATGGGCTGGAGCCTTGTGTACAAACAAGACGTCCGCCGCAACGGACAAGTTGATGCATGTAGACGCATGTCAATCCAGTCGGTCAAACTTCGCTCTTCTACCAGTCTTTTCTTGGCGATACTGGAGGTTTTAACTAGTGTTTTACTGTGTATAGTGACGTAAAAAATGGCATCAGATTTACGACACTGGTCTCAGAAATTTTTCACGGAATTCATAGAACTGTATCACAGTTTTCCTCGCCTCCGGCACGTGAAATCGAAGGATTACAGCAATAATGATAAAATCCAAGCTTACGCCACTATGGTCAGTAAATGTACAGAAGCGTTAACAATTTATAGTAAGTGTTTATGTCCATACGTAGGTAATTCCGAAAATCTTCTGGTTCCTGCTGCAGTTCTTGGAGAAGATTCACATTGGAAAATGCTCCTCTCTTCAGTAACCACTCCCGGAATCACCTAGAACGACGTGCAGACTTCGTTGTTTTCTTCAATTTTTGGGCACATCGACACTAATAGTTCTTCCTCCATGAAGTTATCAGAACGACTGACCCAAAGACTGAGTACAAGTTGGAGTAGTGTAGCCGCAAGATTTTTGTGTCAGTCTTATTTGATCATGCAAGACTAACGACAAAACCTTACGTGTAGTCCAGGCTTTAGTCTAAACTGAAGCTAATGATGCGGTTATGATATTAATTAAAGATTGCCAGACGTTGTTCGGTGACATTTGTCTTACAAATGAGGAAAACAACCCCGAAAAAGAACTTCACCCAACGAAAATTGCGACAGCTAGAGCGATTTTTAAATTTTCGTTTTAAGTGAACTCTTACACCTAATGGTTTTAGAGCATAATATTCAGAGTGTCTCATTCAAAACCTCCCACATTTTAATTAATCATAAACTAACAAAGCATCCAGAATTAAGAAATGAGGCCGGTATTAAACGAAACAGAAACTCGAAGAATTTCCATTGCCACACACTAAAACACCTCTATATGTGCACCATTAGTAGCACGAACAATATCAAGTCTTTATTCGATTTCGTGCCACGTTCTGTCCAACATGACCATTGAACTGCCGAGTAGCTTGGAGAATTGATTTTTGTGGAATTCTCTGAAATCCTGCTCTAATTTCTTTAATATTTTCTTCTGAAACACATGTACGAAAACCTCCTGATTCTTTTTTAACGCTTCCAGTCGCCAGAAATTTCTCAAGTCATGCCTTAATGGTCTTCCCATCAGGTGCATTTCCTCCATATTCATTCCGGTAATCTCTTTGCACTCTAATTATTAACTTTGTCTCTGCATACCAGAAAACAGTTTGTGCTCGTTGCTGATGAGTCGCCATTTTGTTTAATGTCATTATTGTCCAACGTGCGACAGATGAATTAACTGCAAGAATGAAAACAAAAATTCTTTGGGTTCTCTTTCTTTTAATGCCAATCTTATTTCATAATTCCGCATACTTTGAGAGTTATGATTAATTAAATTGTGGGAGGTTTGAATGGGACACGGTGTATCGTGGTTAAACATTCGCCGTATGCAACATTGTGTCAAAATTTGTAGTCAATCGACCGACTACTTATCTAGTTTTGCGAGCACAAACATTTGCGGGCTGAATTTATATATGAAGATAAGCAAAATATAATGAAAAGAGGATAATAGCAATGTAAAAAATCATATTCAATTATAGTGTATTCAGTATTTAACACATTTGTTTGCACAGGAAAAATTGTAATGAAAAATATTATTCTGGGATTTAGAGAACTGATTTTTTGCAGCGTTTTACTTTCAGATTCATTCTAAAACTTTGAGTGTTTACAAATAAATGAATATACATCTAACTATATAAACAAATTATATCTGTATATTTTAATTAACGTGCAACTCGTTTTAAAACACATTTGCTCATAGACTTGAAGGAAAAAATGAATATATTATACAACTAAATATAGACATGTGTCTTATGTAACCCGTAGGTTAAATGTCGAATTCACTAAAGCCTCAGCCAAATTCAGTTTATATCTCCGATATTCAGTTCCCTAAGACTAGTTGCACACACGTCGAATTTCATCCCATAGAAAATATCCTACGATTCTTGTGTTTCCGCGAAACAATAGTGTACGTAACCCAATGCACGCATGATTTTCATAGTACGCAAAAATTCGCCTATATCTAACTTTTGTTGATTTCAGTGTGGGAGGAACAACTTGTTGTTTCTGAACTGGAACTAATTGCAAAGAGGTCCGTCATACAGGAATTGCGTAAACTAAGCGAATTCCTCAGAAAACTGCATTTATGGTCCGATTTTGCTGGTTTACGGAATATATATCTCTTCTATAATTAAACAGTATGTATTCATGACCCGATATTGCTGGTTAACGAATTCGACCGTACTTTTTAACTGATGGGTACCGGTATATGCCGAATTTGGTTCCGAAAAATTATTGCGGCCGCTAGACCATTAAGACACACACATACACACATTATATATATATATATATATATATATGTACTGAGTAAACTATCCCTGGAGACAGCAATGACCATCTTCCGCTTAAAAATTGCACCTATCATGACCTATGGACTAGAAGTGATTTGGAAGAACCTAAATAAGGCAAACCTAGAGGAAATAGAGAAAGTCAAAGCACACTTTTTAAAGACAGCGCTCAGCATATCAAAATACACGCCTTCACGCCTAACATACATACTGACAAAGGAACCCTTCTTCATAGAAGAGCTCCACCTGGGCCTTCTCCTGCCGTCAACAGATGCCTACAAAGAACTGCTGAGGGAACTAAACGAGAAGAGAGAACAGGTATGGCCTGAGTTCTACGAAACGGATGCGATGATCTACAGGGAATGGACAGCAGCCAGATACGAACTCAGACACATCGTGACAAGAGTCGCGGTCCATGGTTTCCACCACAGGATATGCACAACAGTGAAGCGCCATAACCCAGAAGAAAAGTGCAAGTGCAAACTATCTGGGTCGCACTGCGACCGATATCACCTATTACAGTGTAAAAACATAGGAACATGGATGACAGACTTCTGTAAGACATGAAAACAATTCTTTCTACATGGCCATTGGCTGCATTAATACCTATTGTATATATATATATATATATATATATATATATATATACACACACTGACGTTCTAGCGGCTGGAAATTTATTTTTAGGAAAAAAGTAAACTCTATTTGAAACGAGTTGACTTGAGGTCCTCCCGTCACTCACTCCACTATACCTAATAATTCTAAACTAAGTTCCAGTTGTACTTAAACAAACTTGCATAAGGTATTATTCCGCCAACACCGTCAATTGGAGGAACCGTGGTGCTACTTATTCTGGCCATATGACTGAATTGTGTACGGAACTGTCGTCGATAGAAATATTTTCCTTAAGCAACATCGTAATTTACGGAAAATAAGACTGAATACAAGGCAAGATAGCACCTATAACTTATAATTTCCATTCCTTACTAACTCGTTATACATCCCTATCCTGAGCTAAAGTTTTCCAAACATCCCCTGTATAATCTAGTTCCTTCAAATCATGATTGATGTTATACCCCCACCTGATTCTTGGCCTGCCTACTGGACGCTTTCTCTCTGGTTTTTCCATGCCCTCTTCCATTCCCCATTACTGCCACATGTCCTGATCATCGCAGTCTACAAGATTTAACTGTTCGTATTATAAAGATCATGTAGCTCACTGTTATATAGTCTTCTCCATTCGCCTCTCTGTTCATCTCTCATTGGTCCAAAAAAAAAGATCCTAAGAACTTTATTCTCAAATTTTTTCTCCACCCTAAAAGTAAGAGTCCATTTTCTGAATCCATATAATTATTACTTGGAGAATAACATTTTTATATATTAACACATATGCACTCTAATAAACTAAAGTTATATTTTTTTTGTTTATTATAACTGTCAAACAACAAGTAATCACTAAATATATATATTATATATATATATATATATATATATATTACATGTTAACTGGATATTTCAAAAGAAGAGTATAAACATTACGTTATTGGGAACAAGTGCAAGATATTACACTCCACTAGTTCTACAAATTACCAACAGTAACTGTTTTCTAAAGTGAACCAATTTTTCAATAGATTTTTTCCCTCAAATCTAAGTTTTCCTTTTGCATCTCACCGATTTATTTATCACTCATCATACTGATAATGTCCACCGCTGTGGTATCGAGGTAGCGTGCTGCCTTGTCACGAGGCGGGCCCGGGTTCGATTCCCGGCTAGGACAGGCTCCTGGTTGATGTTTTTTTTTTCGGGGTTTATCGTCACCTGTAAGACAAATGCCACGAAGCTTATAAGACTCAACGGTCCCCGAAAATCATCCGGCCACCTCACCATCATCCTTATCATTATCATCATCATCACCCTTCAGCGGTGTGGAAAGCAACGGGAAGACACCTATAATTAATTCCCTAGTAATGCTGCAAAACATAGCATGAAAATGCTAAGATTGCAGAGAAACACTTGTCCTCGGGCAGTACTACTATGGATGGATGAATGGATACTCATAACATCCACCTCTGTGGTCTCGAGGTACCGTGCTGCCTTGTCACGCAGCGGGCCCGTGTTCGATTCCCGGTCAAGACAGGTTCCTGGGTGAAGCTTTTCGGGGTTTTTCCTCACCTGTAAGACAAATGTCAGGATGCTTAGGGCCCAACAGTCCCCGAAAATCATCCGGCCACCTCACCATCATCCTTATCATTATCATCATCATCACCCTTCAGCGGTGTGGAAAGCAACGGGAAGCTACCACACATATAATTAATTCCCTAGTAAAGCTGCAAAACATAGCATGAAAATGCTAAGATTGCAGTGAAAGACTTGCCCTCGGGCAGAACTACTATGGATGAATGAATGGATACTCATAACATCCCACCGCTGTGGTCTCGAGGTAGCGTGCTGCCTTGTCACGCAGTGGGCCCGTGTTCGATTCCCGGTCAGGACAGGCTTCTGGATGAAGTTTTTTCGGGGTTTTTCCTCACCTGTAAGACAAATGTCAGGATGCTTAGGGCCCAACGGTCCCCGAAAATCATCCGGCCGTCATCATCATCCTTATCATTATCATCATCCTTCACCGGTGTGGAAAGCATCGGGAAGCGACTACACCTATAATTCCCTAGTAAAGCTGCAAAACATAGCATGAAAATGATATGATTGCAGTGAAAGACTTGACCTCGGGCAGAATTACTATGGATGGATAATCATAACATCATCCGGGTTACTTAATTCCGCCTTTAGGCGCCTCAACTTCAGAAGGAGGTTATAACACCGCCAATGCCAGGAGAGAGGGCCAAAATATCGTCAGACATCCTTGTGGCATTGAAATAAAAAAGCTCTCTTTGATGTCTTAGCTTCCATAACCTCGCAGAGACTTTCAGGAGAGGATTTTAAACTCAGGATCTAATTACACTTTTTTGAACAAATAAAGCCGTGGAGGACCTCTCCAGATGAGTCATAGGCTAAATTTCAAGGTCACCTCTGTGACAACAAACATTTGAAACAAGGCACCATTCACTCTTATATTAATTCTGATGGCCAAAAGAGGTCCGAGACTATTTGAGGATTAAAGTTCTCGCTAGACCCATAATCTGTTATGGCAGTGAAGCTTGGACCATCAGAACTCAGGACGATCGTTATATTACAGCCACTGAGATGAAATTTCTGCGGCGAACTGCAGGTTATAGCCTTTTAGACCACCAAAGAAATTCAACAATAGCCAGAGAGTTAAACATCGTACCTATATCTGAATACCTCCAAGAATATAGAAACAATTGGCTAGCCCACATTCAGCGCATGGATCGTCACAGAATACCAAAACAAATTCTTCACTACATTTCTCGAGGTAGAAGATCTGTGGGTCGACCTTTCCGTAGATGGCGGGAGACAGTAACGGGCCACTGGGCCTAATACTTGAAAGGCAGATGATGATGATGATTATCCGGAAATTTGTGTTAAGGGTAAAAAAAATCTCAAAATAATCTCACCCACGTCGAACCCAAGCTTGCTGCGTTTAAGGCAATAATGTTACCCCAGACCATAGCCTGGACTATTTAATTTCAAAACTTCTCCCTACACTCATTAGTTTTTCACACTTTTTTTACATAAAAATATAAAATGAAATTCCGAAATAAAGTTTATTAAATTTGAAACCAATTTTCTTCTCTAAATTGTCCGTTATTGACAAGAGCATTAAGTATTGTAAGCAAGTTATCCCATTACCGGCCTTAGGAGGCCTTGGTGTAGGAGATTAAGTCTGCCACCTTTCTAGACCAACTGGCACCATATATGGAACGGCCGCGGTGGTTTAGTGGTTATATTTGTTAATTAAATAAAAATAAAACGTAGTTTTATTTGATTTTCATATTTATTATATAATTCAGTGACAGCTGCTTCGGTACACTGTACCTTCTTCAGATATGTTAACAAATTATGAATTGTGAATTGTGTTCCAACTGATGTCTGAAGAAGGTACAGTGTACCGAACAGCTGTCACTGAATTATATAATAAATATGAAAATCAAATAAAACTACGTTTTATTTTTATTTATTTAATAAATATGGATTTTCATCAAGTAAACACCAACTCAATTGATTAGTTATATTTGTTGTCTCTGATCCCGAGGATCACGGGTTCAAACCCGGCCGGAGTCAATGGATTTTTTATCCAAGGGTCAAGACCACCGGGAGGGACTTTAAGCCTTGGGTCCCGAGTCTGGAGATTTCAAGGCTCGTAAAAGATCCTTAACCCTGAATAAAAAAGCCTCTAAACAAAATTTACCGACCTCACATCCTAGTAATACCTTAGATTCCTTAGTTTCCTCCTGGATGTCTCATTCAGTGGATTTCTCAATCGAAGTCTTAACCACGATCGCGGTTTTCAGATTTTTTATTATTTCCATAACAACCATAAAAACTGAAAATCTACGACTGTTAATTACAAAAACTTCTTCTTCACTTCCTGGTTTAGGCAAGAGTTGCCTGTTCAGTCTTCACTAATAGATCTGAGACCATCTCTTCCGAGGACGTCCGACATCTCTTCTTCCTCTTGGAAAATAATGGAAGATTTTATTTGGTAATCTACTTTCTTCCATTCTTTCTGCATGTTCTTTCCACTGTATCCTGTTGTTAAAACAAACATCTGAGTCATGTCTATGGTTTCATAACAATTTCTGTGGATTTTCAGCCATGTTCATAGGTGTTATGGAAACAATAAAAAATTGGAAAACCGGGGTCGTGGTTTAGACTTCGGTTGAGAAATCCACTCACTGAGTCGGTATGTTGACCGCAAGCCATTCACGACATCATCATCATCATCATCCGGTATCATGGCAGCTGCCGCCGTCTTCCGGAAACCAAACGCCATTCCTCTCTATCCATCCATTGATCTTCCTCCATTCCTCTGATATTCATAGCTGCTTGTACCCCTTCTATCCAAGTTTTCTTCGGTCTTCCTCTCTTCCTCCTTTCCATTGGGATCCATTCCATAACAATTTTTGGCAATCTTTGCTCTGGCATTCGTTTGACATGACCATACCACTGCAATCTTTTCTTTTCTAGGATGTCTATGATGTCCGGCTCCTCTTGTACACCCATAATTTCCCTTATTTCTTTATTTCGTATTCTATCCATTCTAGATTTTCCAGCTGATCTTCTTAAAATATCCATTTCTGTACTTAAAACTCTTTTCATTTCCCTGGTAGGAATTTGCCAGACTTCAGTACCGTATGTTAAAATGCTCTGAATTATGGTTTGATATATTTGTAATTTTCTATTTTTTGTAATATTTTTGCTCCACCAAACAGAGTTTAAAGCCGACATCTATCGTTAAATAAGGTAACTAAATTAACTTGTCTAGTTTCTCCTAACATAGGAAATTATATGGCTCAACAATGGGTTACACCATTATAAACAGATATAATATACCGGCCAGTTTCAGTCCTGCGTTACGACCACATTTACTCCCAGAACATAAGTCGACTACTCATTTACATTATAGGATGAGGAATCGATCCAAAGGCCATGGTCAAAGCAGAAGAATTAGCCAATTTGCAGATTCTGGCCCCATCCGGTCTCAAACCCGGACCTTCCGGCTTGTGGCGTATTGCCTTAACCAAATACGCTACTGTGCGTCTCCCAAGTATTGTATATAGGTCCCAGACATTACATGGAGAGAGCTACAATTGTGATTTCTAATGATGCGAAAATTTATAATTAATGGAACAAACATATGAATAATCTAATTACACACTTCATGAATTGTATTAATTTAACCGACCATTGGCGTGATCATGGATTTCCACTATGAAAATGGAAGCTTCTATTTGTATTCCTCGACTTTGACAAATGTAATTTTCTCAGAAGTATTTAGTAAAATTCAATTAAAAAATATGTTGACATATCCTGTAATACATTGTCCCGTGTAGTAGCCGAGTGGCTAAGGCAAGGTGCCTTGGCGCAGAGCTACGGGACTTGCGCTGGTTCGAGTCCCTATGGGGAAGAAATTGACTCATGGAATTTTGTCCAGTATGGGACCGGTGCCAACCCAGCATCGTGAGGCATTTGGGTAGCTACAATTAGTAGCAACTGCAGGTTGAGAAAACGAGCTATAATGGTTAGGAGACACGACATACTGACCACATTTCACCCCTACACTTGCCTATGTGAATAACGCATGTGGATTGAGACCAGCAGCCGGCTGGTAAGCCAAGGGCCTTCTGGGCCTGTCGCGCCGTCGAGTTTATAGTTATATATGAAATGTTTTGCGAATTACGAAGAAATATAGCTATTTAGGCTGTTTTCGTAAAAAGAAAAAAACGTTTTTACAAATATTCATCGATCGTAATTAGCAGACAAAGTGATCGTAAAAGAAATGTATATATGTATATATGAGGGTTATAACTTTTTAGACTCTTTGTTGATATAAAATATTTCCTGTGCAATGAATAGGTAAACTTTTACTTAAAACCATTGAAAAAGGCCTTCATTTCACTGAGCTTCAAAAAAAAAGGTCACCCCCAAATGAATGTTAAATATTGATATATAAATATATTTGGGTGCGACCTTTTCTTGAAGCTCAGTGAAATAAAGGCCTTTTTCATTGGTTTTAAGTAAAAGTTTATTCTTCCATTGCATAGGAAATATTTTATTTGAAAAAAGTCCAAAAAGTTATAACCCTAATGATTATATATGGTACTATGTTGTCTAAGTAAACATTTAGTGACTTTTTAAAATGTTTTTGAGGGGAGGGAATTCAGTGGATGAAACAAGGAAGAATGGGTAATAGTGAGATTTTCGATGTAGAGGTACAGCTCTAGTTAAATTTTCACTCGAACGTGTCTTGAAGTTGTGTTGGGAAGATAGTGAATGGAAGCGAGTAGAAATATACAGGGTGATGAGGTGGATAAAGTGTAGTATAAGAAGCAAGGACAATGTATTTTTCGCCTGTCTTCCAATAGGAACCAAGATAACATTTCAAATGCTGGAGTTATTTGATCTGATTTACGGAGATTATATATATATATATATATATATATATATATATCCATCCATAGTAATTCTGCCCGAGGACAGATCCTTCACTGCAATCACAGCATTTTCATGCTATGCTTGCAGCTTTCCTAGGGAATTGTAGGTGTGGTAGCTTCCCGTTGCTTTCCACACCGGTGAAAGATGATGATGATGATGATGGTCATATGATTTCGGGGACCGTTTGGGCCTTAAAGTTTTCCTGACATTTGTCTTAGTGGTGAGGAAAAACCCCGATAAAAACCTCACCCAGAAAATCTGCCCGAACCGGGGATCGAACCCGGGCCCGCAGCGTGACAAGGCAGCACGCTACCTCGAGACCACAGCGGTGGACATATATATATATATATATATATATATATATATATAACGTGCACAAGCATTACGAGCTCGACGAACTCGTTGCAATCCTTCTTCGAATGTGATCTTCATGTTGATTATGAGTAAGTCACAATAATCGAAATGCGGCATAATCAAAGTTCAGATGATCACTCTTTTTAATGAAGAAGGAAGAACATTTTTCAAACTTATAGGAAGTGAAATATATATTTTTTACAAGTTTCACATTCTTACAAGTTTCTGTTAAATGTACCTGCCAACATCGATATTTTTTACAGAGGGTTCAAATTTAATTATTAGTTAGTTGATTTAGATTTATAGATGAATGATCTATTTTGTTTAATATTATTTTATGACCGATAACGATTGTTTGCGACTTCTCAGGATTTATAACAAGGCCTGTTTCTTTCGTTCACATTCCTATAAAGACAAGATCTTCATTAAGTTGTTTAATTGCATCGTTAATCAGTTCTGATCCAATACGTACATATAGTTGTAGGTCATCTGGATATATGTGATATTTGCAATGTTTAATGCAATCAGTGATGTCGTTAATGTATACAAAAATAAAATTGGGTCTAATACTGATCCCTGTGGTACTCCGCACTCAATTGACCTCCATGAAAAAATAAATAAATAGGATCACCAACAACAACGCATTGTTGTGCCTTCTATGACGATATGCAACGTTTGCATTTTTTAATATGAATGAATGTTAACAGTACTACAGATCGCAGTAAAAATTTCTCCATTTATATTACTTTCATTCAACCAGGAATTAAAACAAAACATACTTCATATATTTATTTCATCCAGTTTAAATTACATTGTTAAATGAAGTATATGAAAGGATATTAGATTATTACTATCATGTTTATGTTTTTTTCTGCAATGTGTTCAGGCGCTCTGATTTCTTATACCGGTATTCTAACAATGCATTATTTTCCATTCTGTACTTTATATTCTGAGTGGAGGAGAACTCCTTTATCGCCTTAACTCCACCAGAATGATTAAAATTTATTATTATTATTATTCCATCCATAGTAATTCTGTCCTAAAGCAGGTCCTTCACTGCAATCATAGCATTTTCATGCTATGCTTGCAGCTTTACTAGGGAATTGTAGATGTGGTAGCTTCCCGTTGGTTTCCACACCGGCGAAGGATGATGATGTGGATGATGCGTTGATGATACTAATGATAAGGATGATGACTGAGGATGGCCAATATGATTTCGGGCTCCGTTTGGGCCTTAGAGTTGTCCTGACATTTGTCCTGTACAGAGTCGGAAAAACCCCGATAAAACACCTCAACCCGCGAACCTGCCCCGACCGGGGATCGAACCTGCCCCCGCTGCGTGACAAGGCAGCACGCTACCTCGAGACCACAGCGGTGGAATTATTATTATTATTATTATTATTATTATTATTATTATTATTATTATTATTATTATTATTATTATTATTATTATGTTCGACACCACTGTGATCTAGAGGTAAAGTCGTTGCCTCGGACGCAACGGGCCCGTGTTCGATAGCTGGTATGGTCAAGTACTTTGGGAGATATTTTTGGAGTTTTCCTCACCTATAAAAATGTCGGGAAATTTTAAGGTCCAAATAATCTCCGACAACGAGCTGTTCATTCATCCAGGGATCCTCTCCGTATCCTTCTGTGGTCAAAAATATATGTGGCCTAGAATTTAAAATCTTCACTTCAGAGGTCGTGTTGTGAGGCATGTGGCACGTAAAAATACCTATAAATGAAGATGCTAAACTCAGGAAAAGAAAGACATTTTCCTGACTATTTAACTCATGCCCCAAATTGGAGTCAATGACCAATCACGTTTCAGTGATTTCTGTTTTGCAACCAATCGGAGTCGTGTTTCACGAAATATTTATCAGTGTTATATTTACCATATTAAAGAAAGCTCCTGCTTTTTAATATTCTGAACAGGTCTGGCCATTATTTTGCAGTGACTGAGCCTATAAGAAATACGGCTACCAGATTGTATATATAGTGCATAGATGTCAACACATAGCGCTTGCAGGATTTAATATAAAAACATGTGTAGCAATTTATTATACCACCAAAAAAAGAAACAACCGTTCGCACTTTCTTAAATGTATTTTTTCCCCGGTAATAATCCAGAAAAATATAATTGTCATATTTACATCATACGACATCAGAAATGAATTAATATACAGTTTGATGTGTTTCATTTTTTCTCCACTAGAGAGCATTCTTAAAATATTGCGTTCCTTTGGCAATAAATAGTATGATCTGGTTGCAGTGATAAACAAAAAAGCAGTAGAAGCGTACCTATCGTTTCTCATTTGTTTTCAAACATCGCCGTTTACATTAAATATATAAATATTTTAAAATAACTATAGTTAAATAATGATTTGTGAGTAAACAGCTTAATTTTATTCGTTAAATAGTCCTAACAAATGCCACGAGTGATTTCCAAATTCTCTAGATAAATTCACTCCTCACTTCGTGAGTCGTGAATTTATCGATAATTTGGAAATCACTCGTGGCATTACTTATGACAAATATTTTAAAATGGTGAAATAAAACTAAGATTAAAAATTATGAAGACTCCATTTATAATATAGGCCCTATAAGGAGTTTATGTAAAAAGCTCACGTTAGATTACTTTTCAAGAAGATAGGAGTCCTTCACGCAGGAATTCTATAAAGTAAGCGAATTCCTCAGCAAGCAAAATGTATGGTCCGAATTTGCTGGTTTACGGGATAGGTACATTATTCTTTTTTGATTAAATCGTAAGTAGGCTATACATTTGGTTGCAAGAAGATAAACATAGCGGCCGTTAGAGCCATTTTTAAATTGACTTTCAGGTAAACTCCCCCTCCTAATGTTAGAATTTCGGAGTTTTTTTTTTGTGAGTATGTCTTTCTCGTTTTATTTTAACATCATATACCGACGTTCATTGCGAAAAATTGAAAATTGCAGCCGCTAGAACGATTTCTAAATTTTCGCTTCAGGTTAACCGCCATTTCCAAGGTCCGATTTTGCTTGACACCTAACTCGACTCTATTTTCTTGACGTATTGCAGTCATTCTTTCGACGGTTCTCTTTTCATTTGGCTTTGACCTGTCCGGCATGGTGACCATTTTGATAGAAATGCTACCGCCGGCATATCTCTAGAGACGCATGCTATTGTGCATTATAGGGACTCTTTTTTATCCCATCCACTCTTTAAAAAAAGTTAAAATAAAAATATATAAAACGGTTATTCTTCCAGTTATATGGATGCGAAACATGGCCTCTTACTTCAAGAGAGAGGAAAAGATTGGGTATTTGAGAACAAAAAGTTCTTAGCAAAATGTTTGGACCAAAGAGAGTTGAAAACACAGGTTAATGGAGACCACATAACAGTGACCTATATGATCTTTATGGGAAATTAGATGTAATAAGAACAGTTAAGTCTCATAGGGTTGAATCTATGAACGCATTAGACCGTAAAAGGCGTTCTCTGCTAAGAAAGTTGTATCCAAATACGATTTTACTTACTCAGAAATCTGTTCATGCGATAATAATTGTTGAAATTCCTAAGCTACCTGACGAGGTAACTTAAGAGAGAAACGAATCGTGAGAATCCCGAAAGGAACCGATGGTAACCGATGTAGTTTGAAACCTTGCTGCTTTATCCAAGATGTCGGACCTTGAAGACTTCGATCATGTTTTCGGCATACGCGGAGAAGAGGAATTTGATAGAGTCTACCAAAGAAAACAACTGGAAGAACAGGAGAATCGGCGTAATATTGCGCGACGCAGACGTCGTTGTATACGGTATTATTTGCGGGACGCAAGCGTAAATGCGTTCTCTAGCAGACGAAAATAACGGAAGTGGTTTTATCGCTGAGAATTCTGGGTAATTTATTGCCAATATTACGAAAACGACGACTTTCATGCATGACCAGTTAGTGGGTAGCTAATTCAATCTTTGCACTTGCTCACGGTGAGTCAGCTCACCAGTAATTGGAAGTAATTTAAGTAGAGACTATTGTATTTGCATGCGGCCCGTAGTCTGCCATGGGCAGATAATGGGGAATGAATGGGTATGGAAACTTCTTGTATGAAAACTAGCAGAAAAGCATTTATATCAGAGAAAACCATTAGCATTAATGAACTTTCAGGCTCGATAGTGCCAGTGATTTATTATTAGAACAATGTACTTCTGAAAGATTAAGCACCTTATCCTTCATAATGACTGATACTCAGGCAGATGGTTAAGCAAGTTTAATTGTCTATTAATTACATTTAAGGACTGTTGCAGTGTACATGATCCACAATGCATGTTTTAATGGACCACAGGTTACAAATGATGCAGCCACAATTACGAACTATGTCGATTGTTATCCATTATCTTCATTTACATCTCTGACTTTCTCATGATACAAACAGTTTCTCCTATTGCGACATCTACCGACATCGTTCGCTACTATGTCCCACATCGTAATTTTATTCTAACATTTTTTTTTAAATACGTTAAATACCTTAAGTTACGTTAAAATAAATTTCATTTCAATTCATAAGGTTGTATTAGGATCGTAGGTTAGGTATATGTAGCTGATTTTTGTCTTAAGTTACGTTATATTTGCTTTAATGATAGCATTGGGGACAGAATTACCTATTGAGGCAATGCAATAAGTAGTAAATTCTCTTTTTAACTATTCATAGAAGTATTTGCAGTTTCCATTATGATTATAGGCCTATCACTATTTTTACTTTATGTTTATGTCAATTTCTCGCTCCTTTTGAATTTTTTTAGCCCAAGAAATATACTAGGCTATGTTTAAACTTCAGGTCGCTGATTACATTCTACAACAGAAATGTGTCCTTTTTTTTATTATTGACGGAAACACTGTTTACACCACACTCCCCTAACTAACTACTAACTCATGTCTCTATCGAATCCGTAGGTTCATGGCCGTGCAGATATAAGCTCTCCATACATTCCTACTCTGAACCAATGTTTTCCAATCATCCTCTGTATAATATACTTAACTCAAATCATGGCTAATATTATTCGCCCATCTCTTTCTTGATCCACCAACTGGGAGTTTTCCCTTCGGTTTTCCTACAAAATGCTTCCACAACCCTCTTTTCATTCCCAATTCGTGCCACATGTTCTGTCCATTGCAGTCTACGTGACTTAACTATTCTTATACCTGATTTCCTATAAAGATGATGTAGCTCACCGTTATGAAGTCTTCCCATTCGCCTGTCTGTTCATCTATCTTTGGTCCAAAAATTTTCCAAAGAACTTAATTATCAAATACTCATAATCTTTTCTCCTCCTTTAAAGTAAGCGTTCATGATTTGCAACCATATAACTGGGAGAATAACAGTTTTATATATGTTCAGTTTAACGTTATTTGAGAGAAGGTGGGACGATAAGAGTCCCTATAATACATAATAGCATGCATTTCCAGAATTATTGAGTCTATATTTAATTTATTTGTGCATGCCATTTCAAATTGTAATTACTCTTCACAGATACCTGAATTCAACCATATCTACAAATTTTCCCTCATTTGTCATTAACTGTACATTTCCTTTATATAAATTATATCTATGTGTGAACATATATTTAGTTTTGTTGATGTTTACTTGCAGTCACAATTTCTTAGTGTTCCTCAATAGAGTATCTAAAGGTTTGATGGTATGATCTGGTACAAAATTGAATAGTAAAGAAGATAGTGCATCTCCTTGCTTTAACCCATTGTGCATTTCAAAAGTATCCGAAAACTGTTTGCCTACACGTAACCTACACTTTCTGCCATTTAGATGTATTCGAATCTAACTAACTTTTTCCGAATTTCGAACTCCAGCAAGATACCATAGGCCTATAACTTCTGCCCTTTAATTTAATCGTATGCCTTTACTCCCAGAACAAGCGTCTGGTACTCATTTACGTTAGAGGCTGAGTCGACTCCAGGGTCATAGTGCCACCGGAAGGTTTGGGTCAGTTTAAAAATCCTGACCCCACCGGGACTTGAACCCTCGACCTTCCGGCTTGTAGCGCAGTACCTTAACCACTACGCTACGGCTACCATACGTAAATCAAATTTCTGAGAGTTTACAAATGAAGATTACAGAGAATAATAATAATAATAATAATAATAATAATAATAATAATAATAATAATAATAATAATGTTTTATTTAAGCCGGCAGAGTTAAAGCCATAAGGAGTTCTCTTCCACTCAACCAAAGAACAATAAAATTATACAAAATTTATATACACTTAATATAATTAAATATATTTTTACGGTATAGCTAAACAATGCATAATTAAAATATAGTCATCTACCTCTGTGATTGACACATGTGGATGTGAAGGGCCAGCAGCCGGCTGGTAAAAAGGGCAACCGCTGAAAAGTGGAAAGACCCTCAATCGGAAAATATAGTCTAATAGTAGCAACAATAAAACAAAGAATAAAATAAAATAAGAAAATGTACTGTAAAAATTGAAGATATGCAATATTGTAATTTACATCCTAGATGAATTCTCAAGTTATTTCTTCCACTTCATTGCTTTATAGTTGAAGAATAACTACAGTAAGAATAACATCGTTAAAGTAAATAGGGTTCGTTATTTCGAACAAGATCATATATATATATATATATATATAACTAACTCGCTGGCACTATCGAACCCGTAGGTTCATGGCCGCGCGGACATATCCTCTCCATATACGTTATCCTGATCAAGTATTTTCCGATCATCCCCTATATAATTTACATCCCTCAAATCATGGTTAATGCTATTTCCCCACCTCATTCTTGGTATAAAATTGGCCGTTTTCCCTCTGGTGCATTCCCCATTCGCGTCACATGTCCTCTTCATCGCAGTTTGAGAGACTACTTAACTGCTCTTATTAACTTCACCTGTCCGTTCGTATCTCTTTGATCCAAAATTTTCCTATATATATATATTATATATATATATATATATATGTTATAATTAAATATTTAACATTGAGCAATGCAAGCTTAATATGGTATGATAAGAAAAATAAATGCCTGGACGGGATTCGAACCCGGATCTCTGAGTCTGTACCTCAGTGTGATATCCATTACACCACCAGGCGAATTCAATTCAAACATTTATTTTTCTTATATATGTATTATATTCCCCATTATTACTAGTTCTCGCGACATCTAGTAATAATGGGGAATATAATACATATATAAGAAAAATAAATGTTTGAATTGGATTCGCCTGGTGGTGTAATGGATATCACACTGAGGTACAGACTCAGAGATCCGGGTTCGAATCCCGTCCAGGCATTTATTTTTCTTATCATACCATATATATATATATATATATATATACAGTAAAACTTGCTCAATGCGGAATCGCATGGGGCCATTTTTTTCCTCATTAGACAAAATTCCGCATTATAAAAACTAAAATTTATTAATAATCTTAGATTATAGAGTATCGCATATGTCTTTTTAGGTACCTTAGATTAATTGTAGTTCCGCTGCCGTTGAAAAGTGGAGTATAGTATGTATAAGCGACTTCGACGGTAACGCGCGAAAAAAAGTCACGTTTTGTCACCGTTAAAAAGTATCTTAGGCGCGTATCCTGAAATTAAAGTATGAAGTTTCGGTTTCCGTTCACTAACTACACTTTCGCCCACATCTTTTAATTTCCGGCAAATTTCATTCCACACTACGGTTTGTCGTCTTTTAAAACTGTCCAGCCAACCTAAATATGCCTTAAAACCGTTATTCCCTAGGGATTTAGTAACAGCTAGAGCTTGACTCTGGAGCATCGTTCCGGAAATTTGGAGATTTATCTTCAATCACTTTCACATTTTGCGTTTAATGACAATGCTACATACGTTTTAGCCATCTTTATTCCGTAAATTCAGAATGCTACCTGTCAAAGATCGGTCTCAGAACTTAAACTAATTTAAGATTTTACAGTGCAATGGTTATTTGTAAGACAGGCACCTGAATTTCGCATAACTAGTGTGCAGTGAGGCCGTAATAAAATTTCAGGTACAGGGAGAATCTCTACTTCACCCGGCAGCAAGAATCATTCCTCATTGTTCTTTTGAAATTCTTTCCGCTTTATAAAATATTTTTTCATGAATTGTGTAGAAATATCCTTCTGTTTTCGCGTTGGACAGATTCCGTTTAATGCAAAATAAATACTCTTGAAACTACGATGATCTTGAAGAAGATTTTCGGGCTGTAGGCCGTGGTCGTGAGGCCTGTAGTTCCTTTATTGATACTGTCTAATTATTCTTATGAATACAGAGTACAAGCTGTCATAATTCTGTCAGGCTTTAATTAAACGCATATTGCAATGTATGCAAATTATTATTGATTATAATATTAATTTACATAATGCACATGTAGAGCACATCCTTTTAAAAATTGCATCTCTATTTATGGAGGTTAGTGATCAAACCTTAACACTTTCTCCTGAACGTTCTGCTTTATGTGGCTATGTTTATTATTCCTCCATGACCTTCAAATATTATTTTTTGCTTATTTATTACGACAGATATTCGAATAAGTGTACATTAACACATTTAATATAAGGAATGTAAGTTAAAAAAAAGCATATGAGGTGTGTTGTTTCAAAACATATTAGGTCTCCTCTCCATCATTTTCGCACTTCTCAAAGTTCCTGCCATATTCCATCACAATACTGGATCATATCATATATTATATCCTATGTTTCTTACATGAGAATGGTGAAGAATGAGACTGTCTTCTTTGAAACTGTATTTTCATGATTTCGTTAATTATCTCTCTTTCTTATAATTAGTGCAAGATACAGAAAAATGGCCGTGGAGATTCAATTTTGTGAATTACACGTTTTTTTAACATTCATAGGAAGCATTGAAGCACAATATATTAATACAATTCAAATTGCTATAAAATAGCACAGGAATTAAATTTTCTAAAAATGTCGAATATTAAATGTATAAAAATAGTATTAGATCAAAGTGTATTAAATCCATTGTGTTGTTTCGAAACGTATTAAATAATTTTAAGGGCAAGTTATGCCCTAATAATATATAAATGTACGTAAAATATTTATATATTTGATGTAAACGACGATGTTTGAAAACAAATGAGAAACGATTGTTACGCTTCATTTGTTCATCACTGCAACCAGATCATATTATTTATCTCCAGAGGATCGTAATATTGTAAGAATGCACCCTAGTGGAGAAATTTATAACCAACATTATAGGTATTGATTAATTTCTGATGTCCTATGATGTAAGTATGTCAATTATATATATTTTTTATCTTTGCAAAGTTAGGCCTACTTCCTGGAAAATAATACGTTTAAGAAAGTGCAAACGGTGGTTTCTTTTTTGTGGTATAATCAATAGCTACAAATGTTTTTATATTATCTCCCGCAAGCACTATGTGTGTACATTCGTGCACTATATATACAATCTGTAGCCACATGCAGTCGCTGCAAAATAATGCTATGACCTTTTCAGAATGTTAAAAAGGAGGAGGTTGATTTTAAGTGATACAATTAAACTGATAAAATCAATGTGAAAAACGACTGTGATTGGTTGTAAATAAAAATTATTGAAATGTGATTGGTCATTGACTCCCATTTGGGGCATGTGTTAAATAGTCAACATAAATTTAAGTTACCGGTACGTATATTATTAATGAGTTGAACTATAATTTTTCGATGTATTCGAAAAAATTTAGGAAATAATCATTAATTTCTTCCTGTAAAATCATGATTCGGGAATTTAGTATGTTTTGAAACAACGCTCATATTTGTTTAAAAAATCATATCACAGAAAAATAATGCTACTTCATACATGGACAAGATCTCAAGGAAAAATTCTAGCAATGAAATGGATTTCTGTAATATATAAATAAATGTTGAATTTTTATCCCACTTTTTTAGGAAATAAAATTTTCTTCATTCGCAGATTACGTCTCGTCCCATTAAGGAATTTACGCCTACACAAGAAATCGATCATAAAGTAGGAAGAAGTCTAGTGATAACATTTTTAGTTACGAAAATATAGGAAATTTTTTATTGTGCGACAAAAACAATACGGGTACCTTCGTACGAAAACACTAACGACAGACAAAAAATGTTAAATTGGAAAATAAATTACAATCCTGAATTTACTATACACTGCGGAAAACAAGAAAAAAATCAGGTCGGCCGATATCAAGGTCTAACGCAAGCCTCATGCTTTATTAGATCTAACTCGTTAGGTAAGTTGAACTAATGGACATTTTAATTGTAAACAATACACTTCTTGTTTTAATTTCTATAATTCAGGTTTTGAAGAAATTTAACAACAACTCGATGCAGTTATACTCGTGCATACTTTATTGAATACGGAATTTCCGTAAATTAACACTATATTTAAAGTTTACAAAAATATTCATACTAAAATGTTGCACAAGGTTCTCAAACTTAGTAAATTGATATGGATTATTTAAAATAATTTACTGTATCTAACGAAGAAAAATCCAAAATCGTTGTATAAAGTAAGTGAAGTAATTTTAAAAATAATAATTTTGCAGTTTGGAAGTCCTGATTTCGATAGAGCTAGTGCAATTCACTCTGTTAATATATGTATGAAGAGAAACCCCTAAATAGTTGTATAAAATAAAAGAAATATTACTTGAAAATAATAATAAGAAATTTTGCAGTTTGGAAGACTTGATTTCGAGAGGTCCTAGTGCGGTTCACTCTGTTGTGAAGGTACAGATGATTTTAATGTAGGCTACTCTGGTCAAGAGCTACACAGAAAAGTATATCCAGCTATTCGTTTTACAGATATATTCGAAACAGTTTTTTAATGTCCTGCATGTTATTCTGGAAAATGCATACATGTTTAAGAATTTTCTGTGTACAAAATTTGAAGGTCCTGCGCAATCGTCTATTGTTGAATGTTCCCTTGCTAAAAGAAAAAAAAAACGCTTGGGCTTTTAGAAAGATCTTCTGGTTTTTTTCTACTACTTGCATGTTATTAGTTTAAATAAAATATACTTTAGGTAATATTAAACTATAAAATGCTTTCAACACAAGGTATAATTTTCTTCTAGTATTGCTAAATTATGTTGTTTACATAGGCCTGCAACTAAGTTAACGCGAGGTACAATAAGAGCATTTTTAAGAAGAGTGGTGGTTTTTGGACGACTCTGGGGCTAGAGAATAATACTTACTTGAGATCCAGTCAGATACGCGCAGAGTCCAACATCACTATACGGTTGAAGATCACATTGATTTTATGTGCTGAAGAGCTCCGAGCCTGCAGTGCCAGTAACTAGCGCTCCATTCGTTATGCTGCCACACGAAATCAGATGCTGGACCAATCTACGAGCTCTTCCGAGGATAAACGAAAATTTTCACTGTTTCTCTCCTCCGCCCGCCCGGGAATGGTACATAATGTCACGCCGGCGCTTTGCCCTTTTTCTTTATCCATTCACATTTTTCAAATTAAATTACTATTGATGAATACGTTTTGTTACTCATCGGTCGATCGGATTCGTTCCTAGGTTACGGTTACTTTCATCCGCATCTATGGAAGCTCGTGAAATGTTATCACTTATCATTAAATCGAAGAACAGAATAGTTACCGCTAGTAAGAAATGTGTTTTACACATTAAAATCACAGACATTATACTTACAGATATGTGTGTACCTTTTGTCGATCCCGGTGAACTACTGTAGTTGTTACGGAAATAGCATCTGATTCCAAGGATCCGAGTTCAAACATGGCCGGTCTAAATGGATTTTTAAGCACGTGATAATACAGAGCATGGACCAAAGTCAAAAGTGAACAGACCTGCGTGAGCAGGTGGTGAGCATCTCTTCAAGGCTCGAATCTATGAACGCATTCGACCATAAAAGTCGTTCTCTGCTGAGAAAGTTGTATCCAAATACGTTTTTGCGTACTCAAAAATCTGTTCATGCGATAATAATTGTTGAAATTCCTAAGCTACCTGGCGAGGTGACTTAAGAGAGAAACGAATCGTGTGAATCCCGATGGGAACCGATGGTAACCGATGTACTTTGAAACCTTGCAGCTTTATCCAAGATGTCGGACCTTGAAGACTTCGATCTTGTTTTCGGTATACGCGGAGAAGTGGAATTTGATAGAGTTTACCAAAAAGTTCAACTGGAAGAACAGGAGAATCGGCGTAATATTGCGCGACGCAGACGTCGTTGTATACGGTATTATTTGCGGGACGCAAGCGTAAATGCGTTCTTCTAGCAGACGAAAATAACGGAAGTGGTTTTATCGCTGAGAATTCTGGGTAATTTATTGCCAATATTACGAAAACGACAACTTTCATGCATGACCAGTTAGTGGGTAGCTAATTCGATATTTTCACTTGCTCACGGTGAGTCAGCTCACCAGTGATTGGAAGTAATTTGAGTAGAGACTAATGTATTTGCATGCGGCCCTAAGTGGGCTCCGTGTTCCAAGACAGAGTCCATTTGCCCCGGATAATTTGGATTTAAAATATTTGAGCAAAGAGTGCTAAGTGACTCTATATGTATGGCTAATTGACTTGCAGCAGCAAATACTTGGCTGTATACTGGTGATGACTCACAAAATTGAAGCATTGACCCCGTGTCGCAGATTTACGGGACGTAGAATAGTATGTTGTTGTCGTCAAATGTTTAGGGTTTGAAAATGAAGCCATCAGTTCTTCTGCATTCCAGAATTGTTCTATAATGGATCCAGCAGGAAAACGCTTGGCCAATTTGAACGAGTTCTTCAGTCTTTTTTTCTTCTTCCTCTTCTTTGTTGCATAGAGAACAATTAGTAATGGTATACACTCCTATTTTATTTAAAAGTTTTGCTAAATAATCATGTTCAGTGATAACTTGACGAGTCTAAAATTTGCTACTTCAGTTTTACTTGGCATTTGAGGAATTATTTCTGGTTAGTTAACAATGATATTCCATTTTTCTTTTCTTTAGCTTTTATATTATATGTAATGACTATTTAACTCATGCCCCAAATGGGAGTCAATGACCAATCACATTTCAATTATTTTTTATTTACAAACAATCACAGCCGTGTTTCGCCTAAAATTTACCAACTAAAGTTTATCATAATAAAGAAAGCATCTCCTTTTTGACATTCTGAATAGGTCATAGCATTATTTTGCAGTGACCGACTCTCCAAGAAATACGACTACCAGATTGTATATATAGTGCATGAATATCAACACGTAGCGCATACGAGATATAATATAAAATATTTGTAACATTTATGATGATCTTGAAGAAGATTTTCGGGCTGTAGGCCGTGGTCGTGAGGCTTGTACAAGGAACTACAAGCCTCACGACCACGGCCTACAGCCCGAAAATCTTCTTCAAGATATTCATAGCAACTCCGGCCGTGAAAGTCTACGTGAATACATTTGTAACAATTGATTATACAAAAAAAAAACACTGTTTGCACTTTCTTAAACGAATTATTTTCCAGGAAATGACGTTGCAGAAAAATATAATTGAAATATTTACATTATAGGACATCAGAAATTTATTAATACCTACAACGTTGGTTATAAATTTCTCCACTAGGGTGCATTCTTACAACATTGCGATCTTTTGGCAATAAATAATATTATGATCTGGTTGCAGTGGTCGAACAAAAGAAGCAAATGAAGCGTACCAATCGTTTCTCATTTGATTTCAAATATCGCTGTTTACATTAAATATATAAATATTTTAAAATAACTATAGTTAAATAATGATTTGTGAGTATACATCTTAATTTTATTCGTTAAATAGTCCTAACAAATGCCACTCTTGATTTCCAAATTCTCTAGATAAATTCACTCGTGGCATTACTTATGACCATTTTTACGTATGTGAAAAGTAGGTTTGCTAGAAATTCAGTAAAATAATCTCAAATTTGAAATAAGAGGTCTCTGAACAAACGTTTCTGGCCCTTTCACCCGCAGCGCAGGTTTGAAATGATCGCTGTTGGGGAGCCGTTAAATAAAGTACTAAGTAACTATTTATTACGTTCGAGTCATGTACTCTGATCTATTAACACTATTGATTTCTTCAACGAAACTACATTATACCGTATGCAGACTATATAGGAGAAATATAATAAACTGGTGAGTGTATATGCATATTCTCCATCATATACTGTATCCACAGAAACATTTCCCGATTGTAAACAGTTATAGCGTCGCTCTTAATTGTTGGATTTACTTGGAACTGATGTCATTAGAAAGAGAAACTCATACAATTTCTGGAGTTTTGTAATTTATACTTTTGATCCGCAAAAGATGGCAGCACAAGAAGAAAGAAAAAAGTTGTAAACAGACGCTGTTTGGATTTCGTTTGCCATTATTGTTGGTTTAAAGGTCTGAACGTTACAATTGTCAAGTCTTTGTGAATTAAGGGTGTTATGGCAAATCCACATGAACGTAGAGAACGTAGTTGGTGTGTGTTGAAATACCTTAGCATACGAAGTGTTGTAAATGCTCAGCGTGCTTTCAGACGGAATTTCCATCACGAGGCACTTTTTAACAAAACGATTCTGAAATGGTATAAACAGTTTGTTGAGGATGGATGCGTATGTGATAAGAGTAAAATCCATTATGGAAAATGTGCGGGAGGCATTTGCACGTAGTCTTCGAAAATCTGTTGCGAAAGGCTAGCCAAGAGTTAAAAATTCCAAATCCACTGTTTGAAGATCCTACGTTCTACACATTGTGTCTTTGAAGTAGGTACTAAAATGTTTGAGTTTATCTTTCAAATGACACCAGATCCATGTAAATCTAACAACTGACAGCGACGCTATACCAGTTTATAACGGAAATGTTTCTGTGGACACGGTGTATAATATAGAGCGGTTTATGACTTCATCTACGGCAATTGGCGGCAAGCGGGTCCGGCGCCAGCGCTTGTCGATCTCGATGAACAAGGGCCTCCTCGAGTCGGCTATTAAAATTACAGTATTTATATTGATTACTATAATTCTTTATAACTTTGAAAGCAGGGACATTGATATAAAGGGAAAGACTGATTTAGAGCGCGACTGCAGTCGAGCACTGTAGTTAATCGCATCACCGCTCTGTAGAAATATGAAGATTTATTGAAATACGATTCATTTGAAGTTCCAGGAAATTGCTTTTAAATTCATAGGGGTCCGTGATCTAAAATGTTTAGAACCACTATCTAAAATTAATAGTGGTGTTACAAAGCTTGTATATTTATGTAATATATATTATTTTAGTAGCGGCTCCATGGCGCAAGCGATTACACGCTCGCCCCTCACAGCTGGTGTCTCAAGATCGTGTCTAGGTCATTCCATATGGGTTTCGTGGTGGGCGAAATGGAGCTTGGGCAGGTTTTTCTCCACATTTCTCCCGTTATTCCCTGCCACAAAATTCATTCCACTACATATCCATACTCATCTCATTCATTTCATTTCGTTCATCCGCCCCTGTGGCGGTGGGTCAGCAGGCACTCTCGCCGTTCACAGACCTCTAAATGTAGGGATTCATCTCATCTCATCCCTCGATCCAACCCTGAATTGATTACGTTACCTTAGTGTTAATATATTATTTATTTAAGTGATTCATGACCCCTTTGGAAATTCTGATAATTGCTGTTAGATCACACTTTGGGGATCGTTGATCTAGGTGATATTAAAAAAACACTGATGATCTATGCATAAACCACATATAATGCAACAAGCACACATTCCTTTATCATAAGTAATGCCACGAGTGATTTCCAAATGATCTAGAGGATTTGGAAAAGGGAGTGGTATTTGTCAGATCTATTTAACGAATAAAATTAAGCTATTTACTCACAAACCATTTTTTAAATATAGTTTAAATATATATAATGTAAATGTCCACCTCTGTGATCTCGAGGTAGTCTCGAGGTACCTTGTCACGCAGCGGGCCCGGGTTCGATTCCTGGTCGGGACAGGTTCCTGTGTGAGATTTTATCGTGGTTTTTCCTCATCTGTAAGACAAATATCAGGAAGCTTAGGGCCCAACGTTCCCCGAAAATCATCCGACCATCATCATCATCCTTATCATTACCATAATCATCCTTCACCGGTGTGGAAATCAACGAGAAGCTACCACACCTATAATTCCCTAGTAAAGCTGCAAAGCATAGCATGAAAATGCTATGATTGCAGTGAAAGACCTGCCTTCGGGCAGAATTACTATGGATGGATAATGTAAATGGCGTTGTTTGAAAACAAATGAGAAATGTTTGGTTAGTTTAATTTGTTCATCCACTGCAACTAGATCATATTATTTATTGCCAAATAGGATCGTAATATTGTAAGAATGCACCCTAGTGGAGAAAAAATTAAACACATCAAACTGTATATTATAACCAAGTTTATAGGTTATTAATTATTTTTTAGGAAACAACTCTGTAAACTCATTTAAAACGCAATTATTGAACACACAATTATCAAATGTGTAATTCGAAGAAATCTATTCATTATTTGCTATATTCGACGTATTTGTTCGAGAGTCAGTCATTGCATAATAATGCTCTGACCTGTTCAGAATATTAAAAAGGAGGAGCTTTTTTTAATATGCTAAACAGAAGTAGATAAATATCGAGGTGAAATCCGACTGTGATTAGTTGTAAAACAAAATTCGTTGAAATGTGATTAGTCATTGATTCCCATTTGGGGCATGAATTAAATAGTCAACCTAAATTAAACAATAATATTAAATTTGGCCTTGAAATCAAAATAAATAAATAACAGTAAGTGAGATTATATAAAATGACAAAAAAAATCGTTAAACTAAAGTCGCCAGAAATGTTATCTTCAGTTGATGATTTGGAAATATTTAAACTCTGAAGAGACCGTGCAGCTTTTTTCTATGTCTGTCTGTCACGATGCTTCCTTGCGGGAGTTACTTAACCGAGCTAATTTAGTTACGCTTATTTCGCTGCAGATGTCAGGAAGTGACTTTTGGGTTAGCTCAATTGCCTCGAAGAACTAAAATCCAAGAAGCAAGCAAAGTATAACTGGCTAAATTGCGTTTGGGAAGAACCGTTTTCTCTCCAGAAAAATATTCCGCTCTCCGGACCCATGGCTTAAAAAGTCCTTCGTCGAAGGAAGTTTGCGCTCTTGATTTTTATTACCTTCCTAACAGCTACTCGATCCCAAAACCTATCCCCACCCGAGGTTTTAACCCGCAATCCTTGGGACCAGAGACAATGGACCCTTACCCCTTAGAGCCTAGAATCATCGAGGCCAATACCTCCTCTTTACAGGTGATGAATGTATAACATGTAGAACTTTTTCTTTCAATAGTATGAACATTGTTAATACACGCATTGTCTGTCTGTCTGTTGGCAGCGCTTAGTGCTGCCCAGTGTGCCGCGTTTGGAACCAGTTGTAGCTCCCTGGCGGCTAATACCGTAGTGGCTATCGTTTTGTGGTTTCATCATTTGGCGCTAGTTAGCGGCATCAGTGTTCAGTAAGATTTATTTTTGTTTTTATTTTTATATTTATTTTAGAAACTGAGGGTGAAATGAGGTGTTTCCCCTCTAGAGCAGGGCGTCGGAAACCATTGGTCGAACAAGCAGAGAGTACGAAAGCCGACCAAGTGGAATGAGCCACGCTACTCTAGCTGTAGCACAGCACTCATTTATTTTGTTTGGACCATCTTTGGGCCTTTATGGGGGTCTGTGGAATATGTTTTTATGTACAGCACGCCGTTGTAGCATATGTCCTATATTGCGAACTATTGGATTCGTGTGATTTAGTATTTTATGGTACATATTGTCCATTTGGTTTTCTATTTGGTTCGCAATATATGGCATATTTGCTAGATCGTGCAGCTCTGGGATCCTCGTGTATAGCGGGGCAGAAAATATAATTTTGAGACATTTGTTTTGAATAATTTGAACTTTCTTTTTGTGGCAAGCAGCGAGGATGCTCCAGGCTTCACAACCATATAGCAGCATGCTGCGGATCACTGCTTTATAGAGTGTTAGTTTGATCCTAGCTGACAGGTTTGTCGACTTGAAAAATGGATATAGTAGGGCAATTGCCGCATTAGATTGATGGAGATGTCGAATGTGAATTTTGGAAGAAAGCTTGGAATCTAAATGGAGTCCAAGATACTTGACTGAAGTCTCTAGGTGGAGTTGATGGGCTCCCAAGGTGAGTTGGACTGGACATGGTCTGTTGGATTTATTGAATAAAATAGCTTTAGTTTTATTCACATTAAGTTTGATGTTCCAAAGACGGAAACAGGAATGGATGGTGTTTAGTGCCGATTGTAGCACTAGGACACGTCAATGGAGTAACCGGAAAGGTGCCTGATGATTCACACAGGTATCGTCAGCAAAGGATGCTAAATGGATTCGGTTTGGAGTTGGCATATCTGGTACATATAGTGTGTACAGGATAGGTGAAAGGACTGCACCTTGGTGAACTCCTGCCAAGAGGGGCTTGCAGTCAGAGTTTGACCCACTAATCGACACATAGAAGTGTCTATTAGTTAGGTACGTGGCAATAAGCACGTTGCTGATCGGTTTTATAGTAGGTTGAGTTTCTTGCTGGACAGATAAGCCAGACGATAAAAGTATCCTGGTCGAAAGAGTGACGATTAATCATCATTTAAAAAAACAACCGTCCCAGAAACGCGAACATGGGTTCCACTAAGGTAAAATTAAGATTTGAGAATAAAGTTCTCAGGGAAAACTTTTTTTGAACCAAAGAGATTATGAACAGAGAGGCGAATGGAGAAGATTATATAACATAGTTGAGCTGCATGATCTTTTATAGGAAACTACATATAATAACAGTTTAAGTAAGTCCTCGTAATACTGTTGGATGTGAAAGGCCTGACAATGTGACATGAATGGGGAATGAAATAGGGTTATTTAACATATTTCCTTGTAGGAAACCAGGGGAAAAAAACGCCCAGTTGTGAACCAACAACAACACGCCCAAAAATGATGCGGAAGAATTAACATTAACCTCGAATTTGAGGGAAGTAGATTATACAGGGGATGATTGGAAACCATTTCGCTCAAGATAGGGATGTATGGCGAGCTCATGTCCTCCGCGAGGCCCACGATCATATGGGTTCCATCGTGTAAAGGGAAATAGTTTAATAAATAACGAGCTTCACATGGCGTGGCGTGTCCTATAACTATCCTTGGAAGAACCAGCCGGCTGCTCACCTGACATCTACATGAATCAAAATCACATAACATAGATAATAATCCAATCATTATATAGGTGGCATGTGGTTTCAGGATGTTTCCGGCGGTTTCCCTCCCCCAGCCATTATAGTTGGTTCCCTCCCCTCAATCTGAAGGCCGCTTATATATTTCCAGGGTATACAAACTCAGGATGCTGGATTGGTTCTAGACATACGTGGCTAAACCTTTTTTTACTTCCGTGAAGAAAATTTATTTCTCCGACGAGTATTCGAACCAACCCTTCAACTTCCCGCCCCGTCAAGGCAATGATGCATTACATATACACTACTATAAATAGTAATTATACAATGCATATTTTATTAAATGATTATAATAACCATTAACGATACTACTAATCAATAATATCGCATTTTGCTGACAGGGAGTCAATTCAAAGTATATTTTTTTTTTCGCCCTCCATTCACTTACTCACAGAAATCAAATCTCTACTCTTTTGATGGAAGTTTGCTAATAAGATTTACGATCTTCTCTTCTTTGAAATTCTCAAGAGGAATACTTTTAAAAAAGAAGGAAAGGAAATGCTTTTCTGTCAGTTTGTTTAAAACGTTCATTCAAAGAATTTCTCATATTGGTAGGTTTATAATGGAATATAGCAATTTTATCGATAGTAGAATATTGAAACAGATAGCATATCAAATATCGCAAAATAAATATTGAAATTTACTCATATTATTCATACCGGAATGTCTTTAATTAAAAAAAAAATATTCCATACAATAGAACAAATGTATCATAGATAGGGAATAACCAAACATATTGGTTCTCAAACCCATTTTGAGAATAAACAATTTTCTAGTGCTGTCCAAAAATGTTACTTGCCATCTGTTAGGAATAATATATACAAATAATTGTTTTTAAACGCGATATATCCTATTTCTGAGTTCAGACTTACATTTTTAATTAGAGTAATTTAAACGCACATTTAATAATACAGTAAAATTTGTTCAATCCGGAACGTGAATAATGCGGAAAACTATCCGATGTGAACAAATGTATTGGTCCCGGCGAAATAATAGTAATTCTACGTATATTTATTTTATATAAAACGGAATCGGTCCAACGCGGAAATAGAAGGATATTTCTACACAATTCATGAAAAAAAATTATAAAGCGAAAAGACAGAGAAATAAATTAGTTTCCACTTCATTGGATTCACGTTAGGCAAAAAAATAACAATAAGGAATGATTCCTGCCGCCGGGTGAAGTAGAGATTCTACCTGTAGGCTACCTGAAATTTTATTTCGGCCTAACTGCACACCCGTTATGCGAAATACATATACCTGTCTTACAAATAACCATTGCACTATAAAATCTTATATTAGTTTAAGTTCTGAGACCGATCTTTTACAGGTAGCATTCTGAATTTACGGAATAAAGATGGCTAAAACGTATGTATCATTGTCGTTAGACGAAAAAGTGAAAGTGATTGAAGATAAATCTCCAAATTTTCGGACCGATTCTCCAAAGTCAAGCTCTAGCTGTTGCTAAATCCCTAGGGAATAACAATTTCAAGGCATCTATAGGTTGGCTGGACAGTTTTAAAAGACGACACAATGTACTGTGGAATGAAATTTGAGGAGAATCAAAATATGTGGATGAAAGTGTAGTTAGTGAGCGGAAACCGAAACTGCATACTTTAATTTCAGGATACGCGCCTAAGAGACATTTTTAACGCTGACGAATCAGGACTGTTTTTTCGCGCGTTACCGTCGAAGTCGCTCATAATTGCTATACTTCACTTTTCAACGGCAGAGGAACTACAATTAATCTAAGGTACGTAAAAAGACATATACGGTACTCTATAATCTAAGATTATAATACGTTTTAGTTTTTCATAATGCGGAATTTTGTCTAATGTGGAAAAATAAAATGGTCCCATGCGATTCCGCTTTGAGCAAGTTTTACTGTATTTAGATATATTTTTATTAAAACTTTGAATTAAAACCTTAACGATTGCTACAAATATGGCACATGGAAAGCTGTGATAAATAAAACCAAGAATAGATTTAAAACTATTAAAATTTATAGCAGGAATCTTAAACAAAGAGGTTGGCTGATTTTTATTTTCTCTCCTCGCGCGCTCGAGCAGTAAAGTGGGAGAAAGTGAATTTTGAAAAAAATCCTCTACTCTTATCCCACAGGTATAAATAATCAATTCAATAATAATGCTTTATTTATTCTGGCAGGTATCTTATATAAAGAGCAGACATTTAATTTTAGTTTGAAATATCAGGTAGGGCCTAATCATATTCGTTTGTCATTTTTTAATCAGCATTTGCCTTTCTAGAACGCATCAATGCTTTCCAATTTGTTGTGGACTTACAACCGCCCCCCTAATGGCCTCCAGTGCCCACAGGAGGGCATTATTGCCCACTGTGAAAAAAAAACTGGTCTAAATAAATATTTATTAAAATTTAATACTACATATGTATTTGATGACAAATATTTTTTAAAAGTAGAAATATTAAAACATAGGCCTACAGTATACACAGTTGATTCAAATATTGGATTTGATAATGTTTATTATTACATCATCGGCCTCGGTGGTCAAGGGGTTGAGTTCCTTGTCCCTGTTCCTTTAGGTCGCCGGTTGAAACCCGGTCGGGGTCAATGGATTTTTAGGATGGAAAAATCCAACGTAAGACCTCTGAGAGCTTCTTTAAGCCGTGGGTCCCGATTCTGAAGATTTTCGGGCTCGTAAAAGAACATGAATTCTAAATTAAAGGCTCTGAATAAAATTTAATCGGCGGGAAAGCAAGTTAATTCTATGCAATATGCCAGTACAGTATATGAATCTTGCAATGGACCCTAGTTATTAACTACAGAAAAAGCAACTTATTCGCTGGAGATATGTTTCGTAAATATGCCACGAATACAGAAACCGCGAATATGGAATGGTAATTTGTATCGGTATATAGAGGATACGTTACAAGGTTCCAAAATAGATTACAAATTATATAAAAATCAATTAATGAGAGATTTTGGACAATTTATTTTAATTAATACTGTCATGCTTAGGCAAGGGTTTAAAGAACTTAGTCATTTTTTTCCTGTTTTGCAGCTTTTCAAAAATATTTAAATTCAGATTGATATTCAGCCATGAATTACTTACTCACTGGATCAATCGAACCCGTAGGTTCATGGCCGCGCGGGCATAAGCTCTCCATACATCCCTATCCTGAGCTAATGCTTTCCAATCATTCCCTGTATAATCTAATTCCCCCAAATCATAGTTAATGTTATTCTCCCACCTCATTCTTGGTCTACCAACTGGGCGTTTTCCCTCTGGCTTTCCTACTCCCCATAAGTGCAACATGTCCTGCCCATCGCAGTCTACGAGACTTAACTGTTCTTATTATATCTGGCTTCCTATAAAGACCATGTAGTTCATTGTTATGTAGTCTTCTCCATTCACCTGTCTGTTCATCTCTCGTTGGTCCAAAAATTTTCCTAAGTACTTTATTCTCAAATACTTGTAATCTCCTTTCCTCCCTTAAACTAAGAGTCCATGTTTCGCACCCATACAATATAACTGGTAGAATAATAGTTTTATATATTTTCGGTTTAACGTTTTTTGAAAGGAGTTGGGACATCAAGAGTCTCTGCAATGCATAATAGCACGCATTTCCAGAATTGGGCCTATGTTTAATTTCTTTGTGCATCTCATTCCTATTTATGATTATTGTTCCTAGGTATTTGAATTCAGCCACTTCCTCAAAATTTCCCTCATTTGTCAATAGCTGTCCATTTCCATAATATAATTAATGTATTTCTACGTATGGCCATATATTTATTTTTTTGATATTTACTTCCAGTCCTAATTTCTTAGTGTTTCTCAATAGTGTGTGCGTGTTGTCCTTTAGTATCTCCTCGCTATCGGCCAATAGTACTACATCATCAGCATAAACTAACAGCTTATTAATACCAATGAGTTGCAAGCCTTCCTCACTCACTAAAGATTTAATGGCATGCTCTAGTACAAAATTCAATAGTAGAGGAGATGGTGAATCTCCTTGCTTCTCCATTGTGGATTTCAAAATTGTCCGAAAACTGTTTGCCTACACGCACCTACTCTTTGTGTCATTTAGACACATTCGTATAAGTAAGTCTAACCAACTTTTTAGGAATTTCAGCTGTGAATTCAGCGATCGAATTCCTTATTTGTCTTCGGATTTCTTGATGAATCGTACAGTTGATTCATTAACACTGAAACAGCGTGATATAGACGCAAACGATTCGCCAACGCGTGAACGGTAAAGAATTTATATTTTTATTTTAAGCGGCAATACTACATTTTTCATCTTCGGAATTAATTTTCTTTCCTTCTACTAGACATTATAAATCATCAACAAAGCAGAAGAGACACGTGTTACTCGATCAAAATTACTGCAACGAATGACAAGTTTAAACAATAAAACAGCGATTGTGGTGAGGGCGGCATTTATCAACCGTACATAGCGGCACGTGAAGTACGGCGGCGGTGGGTTTTAACAACGAACTTTAGGCTTAGTGACAATAAGGTGTGTTTTACTTTGATATTAATTTGTCCATTTGGTTTAAAATACTGTTTGTAAAAGTCGCCTTGGCATGTGCCTGCAGTAAAAAAGTTGCCGATGCATTAATAAAATATACTAATCCTTCTAATATAATGATTGGATCCGCGAATAAAGAACGTTTTAGCAGCGAATACAGGAACTGTGTCGCAATTTTTTAACCCTCGAATAATGAAAACGCGAATAACGGAACCGCAAATAAGAAGTTTTTACTGTATATCAATATTAACGATAAGATTAATCTTAGTGATATGTTCATTCTCGTTTATGCTATAACCAATTTCCAATATCGTTACACATCCAACTATGATACATTAGTTGTCTATTGGATGTCTCTTTGTGGTAATGGGCAAACCACTTAAGACTCTCTGGTATCTACAGGAAAAATAAATGTAACAAATAGCTTGGTTAAGTAACTTCCGCGAGGGAGCAACCTTGCCCAACGTTGAGATGTTTGGGTATTATCAGATAGTTATCATTTTATTGATTTTCCTTATGTCTATCTTCATCCAAACAAAAATATTTTTTATCATGAACATTAATCTCTGGGGCACGCCGTAGCGTAGTGGTTAAGGCACTGAGCTACAAGCCCGAGGGTCGAGGGTTCAAGTCCCGTTGGGGTCAGGATTTTTAAACTGACCCAAACCCTCTGGCGGCACTATGGCCCTGGGGTAGACTCAACCTCTAACGGAAATGAGTACCAGACGCTTGTTCTGGGGGTAAAGGCGGCCGTCACGCAGGGCTGACAACCCGGCTGACATAAAGTGCCGATTGTCTAGAAAAAGTGGGAGCCCTAACCTCCTACTACCCCAAGGGCCTCCGGGTCTGTTGTGGGATCACTTTACTTTACATTAATCTCTATTTTACGTAAGTATTAAATAATTTTCTCCCTCCATGATATCTTAGACTTGTCGTGGTGGAATGGCTTGCGTGTTTAAATGGCCCCGAGAACGATGCCGGCGGTAGCATTGCTGCCGAAAGGGTTACCCATGCCAGACAAGTCGAAGGCGAAAGGTCAAAAGAAAATATATATATATATATATATATCTTTGTTGAAAGAGTGACGATCTGTCATCGTAAAAATACAACCGTCAAGAAACTCGTACAGGGATTCCGCTGGGGTAAAATTTTCCGGAGATAAAATAGTCCCCCATTCAGTTCTCCGGGCGGTAACCACTTCAGGGAATCCATGCCAAGGGCTCAAATACAGGGACATGTTCCTAGGAGCATGCAATGTTAGGACATTATATAATAGCGGAGCGCAAGAGGTATTAACGCAGGAATTAGATAATTCGTCTTGCATATAGGCCTAGTCGATTTTTAGGAAGTTAGATGGAAGCTTCTTCTAGGAAAACCAGAAGGAAAACGCCCAGTTGGTAGACCAGCAATGAAGTGGGAGAATAATATTAACCATGATTTGAGGAAAGTAGATTATACAAGGTATGATTGGAAAACTTTAACTCAGGACAGTGGTGTGTGGAGAGTTTATGTCCGCGGGGCCATGAACCTACGGGTTCGACAGTGCTAGTTAGTTAATTATTTATTAAAAAAGTTACTTTGTATTGTTAATGGCACCCGGTACTAATATCCTTGCCATTTAGTTTAAAAAATATGCAACATTCAAGAATCAGTTTTTCACCTTATTCTTAAGTTATGTGCATGAAAATTGTGTCACTAATTAAACAAGTCTTCCTGAACATAATGACACTCTGGTTAACTTTTTAGACATATTTCTTCATGAGTGATTTAAAATGGGGGAAAAATGAATATAAAACAAAATCCCAACTTCTTAAAAGTATTGTCTTGGTACAATTTTCACAAAAAATACTTATCCAATTGTTTCCAAAATTTAGTATGTTATTGTACATAGTTCATTTGACAATAGCGAGGTTTGCTTGAGTTCAGATATGGAGTGTGATTTATTTTTAAAACATTCAAAGACCAAAAAGTTTTGTTTTTGTTAAAAATGTTGCATACTTTTTTCTTTATTTCAAACACTATCAATAGCACAAATATAAATTTACGTTATTATTATAGAGCTCTTTAAACTGCATATCCATACCAAAAATTATTCTCCTATATTTCATAGTTTCAGGGAAAAGTACCAAAATGTGAAAAAATACAAGTTACGGGTAAATGCAAAAAACAAAAAAAATGTGTATATTAGCAGAACACAGTGACGCCATTTGTAAAAATCTATTTTTATGGTTTTAAATGTCCAAAATCGACAAATTAATATTACACATCGATAAAATAGACCTTCCTGGATTTTTCGAAGCAAAAAGAAAAAAAACCAAATAGGTACTGGTCGCCCTTAATATTTATAGTACTATGAGTCCAAGCGATGGTGGACATTGGTATCAAAACAAAACCTGCAACGTCCTTCTCGCGATTCGTCTCATCACTTGGACACACAGTACCTTAAACTCGATTCACATTACAGAGAACGTCAGCGTCACGACCGCACTAGTATCGTTACGTAGAAATTTTGTATTATACGCATTTGTATGGTAACGTTAACGAATGCAGACAACGAACCGGACTGTTAACGTCACGTACCGTCAAGGATTCTCGAGAAGAATGGTACAACCTTTAAATAATTGATGGCGCACATATAATTTTCAAGTCTCAGACCGAAGCCACGGCGAATGATCAGAGATCAGCTACTTGGTTCACAAGTATACAACTATTTAAGGAACTAAATCCGTTCTATTTTGTTGTGTGTTGTACAATGGAAAACAATTTCGTGTAAATAAGTATTGCGGTAAATACTGAAAATAAAACAACGCAAAATAAATTAAACAAAATAAAGAAAATTAATTGAAATAAGGACGAGAGAGATAAAAAAAACATTACAGCAGGATCGAACACTCGACCTAATGCACGGGAAACAGATGCTCCCTCCACTAGACCACAACCATCTCTCCTAGAAATTGTCTGTATGAAGCGATGCAGTAGGCTTACTTCAGGACTTACTTGTATAATGTAATTAGATATTAACTTAATTTAAATTAATCAGACGCATTTTGTATAAGTAGTGGAAATAAGTAATTTTATTATGCCATCTGTTTTAAGATGTTAATTATATATTTTTTTCCTGGTAAGTCAGTCGTCCTCAACTGAATTATTAAACAACTTCAAGTTATTCTAATATGGAGGCCTTTCGAAAACAATGCTTCATCTTCTGCGTTTTAACTGGAAATGATCACGTGAAATACAGCGGCAGCGGCTTTTAACAACGAACTTTAGGCTTAGTGACAATAAGGTTTTTTCTTACTTTGATATTAATTTGTCCATGTGATTTGAATTAATCTTTGTAAAAGCCACCTTGGCAAGTGCCTGCAGTAAATAAGTTGCCGATGCGGTAATAAAGGATACTAATCCTTCAAATATGCCGACTGCATCCGCGAATAAAGAATTTTTTAGACTCGAATATAGGAACTGTGTCGCAAGTTTTTAACCCGCGAATAATGAAAACGCTATTAAGGGAACCACGAATAAAGAGCTTTTATTGCTACAATATGACCAATTATCTCCTTCGGTTTCCTAAGCCGTATAAATAAAGTAAGTTATTTTATTATATTTTATACTCTTAACATAGCATGTCGTTCTTTCTAGAAGTTCATTTACTTATTTGAAATAATGTAATAAATTCAGTATTATATCCATATTACTGTAAATAAAACGACGGCTAACACTTGTCGAAATTCCACGTTCCGCCACTGTTAGTATCTACAAAGACGTTCTATATCCTAATTAAAACAAACTTATTTTTAAAAACGTAGAAATGCTTAATCTGCAACAGTTTCGTGTCTTTTTACTTCTTCTGATGAGTGATGATTTGATGTACTTGTTTGTAACTCAATAAACTAGAATTGGAGAAAGGATTTGTTGAATTAGTTGAGTAAAACAGCACTTTTCTGTCCCCTTTTTTTTTTACCTTGTTTTAGCACCTTTTCCCTTGCCTTTTTTTTTTTGCATGAAATTTTCACCTAAAAATCCTAACGTTAGTCATAATAATAAATCGTTATATGAACTCTATTTCATAAATGGTTTAACTGTAATGATGGAAGAAATATTCTGGAGATTAACACGTATACTATTATAAAAAATATTATTAAATGTCACACGCTTTATTAAATCACCTCACATTTTTGAGAGGAAAGAAAGGTGAACAGACAGGCGAACGGAGAAGACCTCATAACAGTGAGCTACATGAACTTTATAGGAAACCAGATATAATAAGAACTGTTAAGTCTCGTAGACCGCTATGGGCAGGACACATGACACGATTGAGGAATAAAAGAGAGGCATGGAAGCTTCTTGTAGGAAACCCCGAGGATAAATGCCCAGTTGGTAGACCAAAAATGAGGAGGGAGAATAGCATTAAACATAATTTGACGGAAGTAGACAGTCCTCCGAGAGGGACTTCAAACCTTGGGTCCCGAGTCTGAAGATTTTCAGGTTCGTAAAAGTACCGCAAGCCTGAAAAAAATTACCGGCCTTAATCCATCCTTCCATCCATCCAAATAGTCCCGCGCCGTAGCCGAGTGGTTAAGGCAATATGCCTTGGCGCAGAGGTACAACACTTGCGCTGGTTCGGGTCTCCATGGGAGAAGAAATTTTCTTATGGAATTTCGGACAGTATGGGACCGGTGACAACCCAGTATCGTGAGGAATTTGGGTAGCTCTAGTAATTGGTGGCTCCAGGTTGAGAAAACCAGCTAAAACATCTGGGGGACTCGACAAGCTGGCCACACATCACCCCTGATGTGGCATGATAATCGTATACCTCTGATTAACACATATGAATGTAAGACCAACGCCGGTTGTAGGTAAAGGGCCTTTCTAGGCCTGTCGTGCCATGGAGTTCTTCATCCATCCGATGAATATTTTAGTTGCCTATTACTTAAACAGCTTACAGAAAATGACGTAAAGAAAACTATCAAACGGATAAAAGCAAAAGCAGAAGGTACTTAACAAAATAATCGACGTTATACTATCTACCGTAACTCATGTTTTAACTCCTCACTACAAACCTCTACATATCCCACATTATGGAAGCAAGCAATTGTACGCCCACTCCCGAAAGTAAATCTCCATTATCTTCCAACGATTTTTGACCCTTAGTATTTGACCTGCCCTTTCAAAGGCTTTGGAACGATTAGTCCATAATGAACTGACTGGCTACCTAACTGAATACGACATTTTACATCAATATCAATCAGGCTTCAGGACAGGACACAATACATATACTGCTCTACTAAATATATGTGAAGACATACGCGAAGCATCAGATAATCGGAAACTTACTATTCTTACACTACTTGACTTTAGTATAGCATTTGACACGGTCGACTTGGACTTATTGTTGCTTAAACTAAAAAACCTCACTTTCCGACAGTGTCACGCAATGGTTCAACTCCTACTTTCGTGAGCGCCAGCATTATGTTGTAGGAAATTCTGCATTACGCTCCTCTTGGACCTACCGTAAAGCTGGAGTTCCACAGGGTTCGGTGCTCGGCCCATTGCTTTTTCAATCTATACAAATGACATATCTGACTCACTAAAACATTTCAAACATCATTTATTTGCGGACGACATGCACATCTACTTTCACTCAGGCAAATATTCTTTAAATGACGTTGTAACCAAAATTAATGAGGACCTTAACTCGCTAAAGGCATGGACAGAGGAATAAGGACTTCAATTAAATCCTGGAAAGTCACAAGCAATCATTATGGGTCATCAGAGACTATTTAGCAACAATTAACACAAAAACAGTATTACATGTGTCACTTAATGGAGATCAAATCCCTTATAGTGAGACAGTAAAAAAATCTAGGAGTATTTATGGATAAACATTTAAATTGGAATAAACGAATCCATCCATCCATAGTAATTCTGCCTGAAGGCAGGTCCTTCATAACATTTGAAAAATAATCTTCTCAATAACAACCACATTAAATCGTATAAGAAATTGTTTACCGTTTGCTCTAAGGAAATGTTGGTAGAAATGCTCGCAATGCCTCATTTTGATTATTGTGATACTATTTTTACTGACCTAAATACTGTTCTTACCCAAAGACTTCAACGTGTTCATAATTCTTGCATACGTTTTATTTGTGGTATACGCAGATTTGATCACGTTACACCATCCCTGGAACAATTGTCATGGCTTCGTCTACAAGATCGTAAAACCATTCATTCCCTATGTCTTCTCTATAAAATATTACACATATCATTCCCTTATTATTTGTCACACCGCTTCAATAGACTCTCTCATACACATAAATTAGATACCCGATCCCTTCAGCACACTGTCCTTTATATCCCTCCTCATCACACTACGTATTACTCGAAATCTTTCACAGTTTCTCTGCTAAAACATGGAATTCCCTTCCACCCTACGTCAGAGACTGCCAAACTTTGCCATCTTTCAGAAACAAATTGAAAATAAAATTAACAGAAACTCACTAATATACTTTCTTGACAAATAATAACTAATTTTTCAATTATTTAAAAATAAATAGTATTAAGATTTTTCAATATATTTACCTAATGCCTTGCGTGTGTGTGTGTGTGTGTATATATATATATATATATATATATATATATATATATATATATATATATATGGTATGATAAGAAAAATAAATGCCTGGACGGGATTCGAACCCGGATCTCTGAGTCTGTACCTCAGCGTGATATCCATTACACTACCAGGCGAATCCAATTCAAACACTTATTTTTCTTATAATTATATGTATTATACTCTCCATTATTACTAGATGTCACGAGAACACTGTCTTCACTGCCATCTAGTAGCTGACTATATCAAGTAAGCAAATTAAAGAGAATATTTATTTTACTTTATAGCAGTGACGCTTTATCGATGTTATAATTAAATGTTTAACATTCAGCAATGCAAGCTTAATATGGTATAATAAGAAAAATAAATGCCTGGACGGGATTCGAACCCGGATCTCTGAGTCTGTACCTCAGCGTGATATCCATTACACTACCAGGCGAATCCAATTGGAGAGTATAATACATATATAAGAAAAATAAGTGTTTGAATTGGTTTGTATACACTGTCTGTTCTGTGATTAGTTAATACACAGTTGGCTCTCCATCGTTCTCCAGCTTTTCCTGCATCTGGCGACTCTGGACCATTGCGCCCCTGCTCGTTCTTTGAAGATGTCAGCCCATCGTCGTCTTGGTCTTCCGCGCTGTCTCTTGCCTGTGTACGGGTCCCACATGGTTGTTTTTATTGTCCACCTGTCGTCCTGTATTCTTGCGACGTGGCCTCCCCACTTCCATTTTTTTTCCTGATGGCTTGTTGTGCGGGATCAGTTGTTGAGGATATCGCTTGAAGTGTTGTATTCGAGATTCTGTCCTTCAGAGTTATGCCTAAGATTTTCCTCTCCCTTTTCCTTGGCATACTTGGAGTGTGTACTTCAGTTTGGCAGTAAGATTCCAAGTTTGGCAGCCATATAACAGTGTTGGAAGAACACAGGTTGTAGTGTTTCCATTTTGAGTTTCCGGTTGAGTGACTTGTCCAGCAGTATAAATTTCAGTGACCAGAACGCCTTCCAGGCGAGAGCTATTCTTCTGCCTATTTCCTTCTCTACTTTCTGATGGAAGGAGAGTAGTTGTCCTAAGTATATGTACTCGCTTACATATTGAAGATCCATTCCATCGACTTTGATTGGGTTTTCCGGACCATTAGACATAATTTGTGTCTTGCTTTTGTTCATCGAAAGGCCTGCAATTTTGCTAGTTTCTGAGAGCTCTTGTAGCATTGATTGGAGTTGTTTAGGGGATCTGGCGAACAATACCACGTCGTCAGCGTATCTTAAGTTGGATAGCCTGCTCCCGTTTATATTTACTCCGTATTTCTTTTTCCAGTTTAGTTTTCGAAATATGTCTTCAAGCACGCATGTAAAAATTTAGGAGAAATTGGGTCGCCTTGTCGTACTCCTCTTTTGAGACTGAATGGTTGTCCCACAATTTCTGTCTTCACCTTGGCATAGCTTTGGCTGTAGATCTTATCCAGAACGCGGATGTACTTGTGTTCGATTCCTTGGGTGTGTAATGCCTGGAGGACACTTGAATGTTCTACTGAGTCGAATGCCTTGTTGTAGTCGACGAATGCTAGGTATAATGTATGGTGGTATTCAACTGTCTTTTCTATTATTTGGTTAATTGCTTGGAGATGGTCTGTTGTACTAAAGCCTGAGCGGAATCCGGCTTGTTCTGTTGGCTGGTTTTCGTCCAGGACTTTTGTTAGTCTTCTTGTTAGCACTTTTGAAAATAGTTTGTATAGATTGGACATCAGGCTTATGGGTCGGGGGTAATTATTCATGTCATCTTGTGTGCCTTTCTTGTGGAGAAGGGGAGAGGATTGGTGTTTGATTTCCATTGCTCGGGTATCTCTTCTGTCTGCAGAATTTTGTTAAAGATGTTTGTGAGTGATGGTAGTAATTTGATCTGAAGCCATTTTTAGCAATTCGTTGTATATTCCATCCTCTGGCCCGGTTGTTTTGGGGTTGGCCGATTGGTTTTCATTTCATCGGGTATTGTCGTTATCTAATTTCGCTTGCCCAGTTACTGGGGGAAAGGTGTCGGCGGTGTTTTCGAATATATATATATGGTATAGTGGTATATATATAGTATTATATATATATATATATATATATATATATATATATAAAGCGATAGATTATCTCATTAGACTTTAATACTTTCTTTGTATTTTTTTTATTTCTTCTTATATATAGCTGTTATTCCTTTGTGTATACATTCTTTCATTAGATTAATTTCAATTGCATTTAATTTTATTGCATTATTAGACATTATTTTCATTATTGTTCAGTTTGACGGATAATTAATTGTTTAGTATATAATATTATTGCATTTCCTTTTTTGTATTTAAATGTGATATATGTTTGTCCTGAGTGGAAGAGAATGCCACATGGCCTTAACTCCACCAGGCTAAATAAATATATTCTGTTCTAGATGTTTTATTGAGGTGATGTGCTAATCAAATGTCACATGTTAATATTTGTAGGTAAATAAGCGTAACTGAATTAGCTTGGTTAAGAAACTCCCACTACATGGAATATATTGAACCATACTAATTTAGTTACACTTGTTTTCGTATAGATGTCATTGGAGTGGCCCGTGGTCAGAGTTCTGCCTCATACTGACATCTAGGAAACCAAGGTAGTATTAGAACGGAAAAATTCGGTAAATTTTGCTTAGAGACCTATTTATTCAGGCTTAAGGATCTTTTACGTGCCTGAAAATCTTCAGACTCGGGACCCACAGCTTAAAGTCCCTCCCGGAGTACTTGCTCCTTAGATTTTTCCATCCTAAAAAAATCCATGGAGCCCGGCCGGGTTTGAACCCGCGACCCTCAGGACCAGAGGCAAGGAATATAACTACTAGTCCACCGCGGCCGATACATACATACAATGCTATAATCGTTGTGATTGTTGTAATTTAATGTCGGGCTAACATATATTTCTCCTGGTTGAGTGGAAGAAAAGGGCATATGACCTTAACTTTACCATAATAAGTAAATAAATAATAAAATTAAATATTGCAGTGAAAGACCTGTCCTCGGACAGAATTACTATGGATGGGTATACAGTATATATATATATATATATATATATATATATATATATATATATAATTCTAATAGCTTTATTTTGCCTGGCAGAGTTAAGGCCTTGAGGCCTTGTCGGCCACTCAACCTGGTTTTAAAAAATACAAAAAAAAAATTTCTTACATCTGAATTACAATATACATAAACGATTACATGTTATAATACAATACAATTAATATTTATAATGTATTTTTATTTTCTCATTACTTTCAACTTCGTACAAATATATATATATATATATATATATATATATATATATATATATATATATATATATATTAGTAAGTAGACTTACTCCCTATATTGATGACATTCTAGGAGATCATCAATGTGCATTTAGAAGAAACAGATTTACAACAGATCAGATTTGTAGTATAAGACAGATTTTAGAAAAGAAATGGGAATATAATGGTACTGTACATCAACTACATGTAGACTCCAAAAAAGCATATGATTCAATTAAGAGGGAGAAGTTATATACACTGGTGTCCAAAAGTTTAGGATAATTTGTAAAACGGAAAATCAAAATGCTTAAAGAGGAGCAAGGAGTAAAAATTATTTATCAAAACGTTTCTCAGTACATTTAGTTTAGTTTACATACTAAATTATAATCTCTCTTCAACAATGAAAAAATTAATAGCAATTATAAATGAAAATTGCATTGTTGCTGTTAAGCCCTGTTCCATAAATCTTCATTTTTAAAGAGAGTTGTGATATAATCAGATGTAGTGTAAGAACAGATTGCAGTAAAATGGCACAAAGACAACATCTGGACCCTCTGCTTCGGGGTAGAATTATTGGGCGGCTAGAAACAGGACAGACACAAACTGAGGTCTCCATAGCACTTAATGTGCCACAAAATGTTATATCTAGGTTATGGCGACGGTTCCAAGAGACCGGAGACGTTAGGCGAAGACCAGTGGGAGGTCGTCCAAGAGTTACAAATCCTCAGCAGGATCGATATCTTGCGTTAAACTGCAAGAAGAAACCGAACAATGTCTGCCAGACAACTGAGTTCAGAACTTGCGGCCGCCTCAGGTATCAGAGTATCCAGACAAACTGTCTATAGAAGACTCAGAGACTGCTGGTCTGTATGCTAGACGGCCTGTAGTGTGCGTCCCACTCACCCTTGATAACAAGAGAGCACGTTTACGGTGGAGTCAGGAACATCGCGACTGGACTCTAAATCAGTGGAGCAGCGTGCTATTTACAGACGAGTCCAGATTCAGCTTGAACTGTGATTCGCATCGCGTGACTATCTGGAGGGAGCAAGGAACTCGTTACAACCCTGTAATATTGTGTAATATCGTGTAATATATTATAATATATATATATATATATATATATATATATATTGCATATACATTTTATTCATATAATTCATATTTCTTGTTAAAAGTAAGAAAAACCTAACTTGTAATTTAGAATTTGTTATCAATGGATAAACATTCTTACTATCATTATCAGAGTCCAAAGTAGGGATGGTGGTTCTTTTCCACATCCCTGTTGCATCATGCTTCCCTTGATTGTATAATTGTTACGATAATGTTATCTTATGATTTTATGTATATAAATATGTACCCGTCTGTATTTGACAGACAGACAGATTATTATTTCCATCGGTGTAACCGATAAGCTGTCTCATTTATTCTTCATTAAAGTCTGTTTTAATTGTCTACGCTCGTCTATTACATTTTTCCATAGTTAGGTTTAACCCTATCTACCAACTACATCTCCGAAGATTTCCTGGTCCTGATTCCTATATTCTATCTTAAGCTATAAATTCTACTAGAACTTCAAGAAGATCTTCACTTCAAAAAAAAAACAAAACACTAACTTCTTTTAATTCTGATTTATATTATAATTAATCATTTTTAATTATAGAAGGAATCGACCAGCTATTACATGGTGGCAAGCGCGTAGGGATTGGAAAACCAGCGAGCAGTGAGACATCCGAAGGTGCGTACGAGCTGGAGAGACTCTTCAATTACTCCCAGATGATCTAGAGCCTATCCCGAGGGATCAACGCTCCAGAGGAATCCACAGGCGCAGTGGTACCCGTAAACGCACCAGAGGAAAGCAGACTGTGGTCCTGAGGCCAACACCAGCAGCCACCGACGCGCTCGAGGGACGTCCTTGGTGTTCAGCCGTTGGCAGCCTGCACCGCGAGAGGAGTCGCACCCTGAGGGGAGCTGAAAGGCCATCACTACGACTCTGAACTGTGCATCTCAGACCACCCTACATCTTTCTTTAGGTGAGTCCAATTCCATTATGGCAAGCGAGGGCGATATTGATATTAACGAGGAAATCTATATCCCTGTAGTTCAAGCAGTTAAGTTGATACCCCGAACATTCGATGGAAACCCCAAATATTTAAGAGAATTTATAGAAGGAGTAGAAGCTGCTATTCAGGTAGTCCATCCAACCAAACAACCCTTATTAATAAAGTTTATAGAATCTAAAATTTCAGGAGATGCTAAAGATAGACTTTTAGCTAGGACAGAGAGAGAAACATGGGTCCAAATTAAAGCAATATTAGAGGAGAACTTTTCTGTTAGGAGAACGTTAGAATACTATGCAGGTGTACTATTTAATTCAAAACAAGGTACAAATGAAACAGTTGCACAATGGGGTTCAAGATTAGATGGAATAGCCATGGATTTAAGGAAAGAAGTTAGAAATCGATTAGAGAAGTTAGAACAACGTGATAATTCGAGATATGTAGAAGGAGGTCTTCAGCTGATAGGAGAATTTTTAAAAGGCACTTTCGTGGCAGGATTGAAGGACGATAAGATTAAGTATATAGTAAAGGCTAAGGGCGAAGAAGAATCATTAGCGCAGCTAATCGAAACCGCATTACAGGAAGAAAGCGAAGTAAAGTCCACGAGATTCAGGGGAAATCCAAATGGACAGGGATATTCATTCACAGGGGCAGTAAGAAAAGAATTTAGAAGACCATACGGGTCAGAGATAAAGAGAGAGGTTAACCTGGCCACAAAAGAAATAAGATGTTATAATTGCAACGAAATAGGACACATCAGTAGAGAATGTAGTAAGAGACCACAACCCCGTAGGCATGGAGGACGGGACAGAGCGGCTCTGGGAGGTCGCCAGGGAAACGAGAATTCGGGTTACCTGAGCAGTCGCAGGTAATCCTCCCGTCAGACTGTGCACCAGGACTCATGGAGTGCCTGAGGGATCATACTAGGGTAAATATGGTAGGGGAATTACCTGAACTAGTTGATCAGAAATTTAATGATAGGATAGATAAAGCCGATAAAATAGTTAGTGACGCGAATGAGTCCCCAGATGACGGTGTCTGTTGGGCAGTGTCGCAAGGCGAACTGCATATGTTGACTAGAACGCCAAAAAGTGGGTTCTGTGACTGTGGGTCTAGCGTGGTTGGGGAACGCCAAGAGACTGTAGGCTCAAGTCAGTGTAATAATTCCTTTAGTAATTATAGAGGAACGCAAAGTAACGTGTTCCAGACCTCGAGGTGTAGCGTTTAGAGGGAAACGTTACGGGTCATCCACAAGGGATCGAACTTGGGTTAGTGGATTTAAGGAAAAATCCAAGGACACCAAACCCACCTCGTTGGAGACAGCATGCTGTGAGGTCGAAGTAGGGACTCTTAAGGCTATTAATCAGTGGGACGCCTCTGGTTATGAACCGAGACCCTGGGAGATGTATGTCCTATGTGAACAGTTAAAAAGTGGCCTAGGTTTAGTATTGATAGATACAGGAGCACAAGTATCATTAGTTAGAGAAACGTCACTAAAGAGAAATATTATAAAGGATAACTGCAATATGAAAATACAAGGTATTGGTGGGAACTCTATAAAAGTACATGGGATAACTCAATTAGTATTGAATAATTGCGAAAAACATACAGTTGCTAATTGTCATATGGTAGATAAATTACCCAGAGATTTAGATATAATTTTAGGCCAAGACTGGCTCATGGAACAAGGTTATATGTTAAATAAAAAGATGATTCTTCCTCCGTATAGTGAAAATTTAATGGAATTTCCTACGAACGAAAAAGGGAACAGGTTCATAGAGCGGCAAGTTTTACAGCCAGGGTTAATTTGTGCTAACGGGATAACAAAATGTGATAAGACATTCACATGCCTAGTAATTAATTTAACAGCTGACGCACAGATAATAAAGAAAATACCAGAACTAATTAAACCGCCCACTCAAATAAGTAAAGAACAGAAAAATATCAGTTAAAATTCCGTACCTCAAAGATTAGATTTATTAAATAAAAATCTGAGACTTGAACACGTGAAAGAAGGAGCCCATAGTATACGAAAAATTTGCACAGAATACGCGGATATATTTAAGCTTCCGGGAGATAGACTAACGAGCACAACAGCTGCTACACATTCCATACCTACCCCTTCAATTCCTAAAGGAAGAGCTATAACTTTAAAGAATTATAGGTTAGCAGAGGCTCATCAAGAAGAAATTAATAAACAAGTTACACAAATGTTAGAAGACGGTATTATCGCACATAGTAAGAGCGAATGGAATTTTCCACTAATAGTCATACCTAAAAAGGAAGACGCCTCAGGGAAGAAAAAATGGCGAATCTGTATAGATTTAGGAAGTTAAACGAAGTAACCGTAGGAGACAGCTATCCTCTTCCTAACATACAAGATATATTAGACAAAATAGGAAGGGCTAGATATTTTTCAGCGTTAGATTGCGCTAGTGGATACCTCCAGGTACCAATCGCCGAGGAAGACCAATGTAAAACTGCTTTTTAGCACCCCTAACGGACATTTCGAATACAGGAAAATGCCCTTTGGAGTTAGATCGGGACCTGCTACATTCCAACGAATGATGAACTCAGTACTCCATGAATCCATAGGTAATAGATGCTTTGTATACATGGACGATATATTAGTAATGGGCGAAACCTTAGAAGAAACATAATAAAAAATTACGGGAAGTGTTTAATCAGTTGCGGAAACACAATTTAAAGATCGAGCCTGATAAATGCGAATTTTTAAGAGAAGAATTAAAATACTTAGGACACGTAGTTACCGCTCAAGGAGTCAAACCCGATCCCAAGAAGATACAGGCAGTTACAGAATTTCCAACTCCAAAGACACCTAAAGACATAAAATCATTCTTAGGTTTGGCAGGATATTACAGGAAAATTATAGAAGAATTTAGTGCTATTGCAAAACCTTTGACTGAATTGTTAAAGAAAGATAAGAAATGGAAGTGGGAAGGACCCAGAACAGAATAGCTTCAATAAATTAAAAGATAAATTAACAACAGCTCCACTGTTACAGTATCCAGATTTCACACAAACCTTTATATAGTAACTACAGACGCTAGTGGATACGCTTTAGGCGCCATTCTTAGTCAAGGAACATTAGGAGATGATAAACCCATTGCTTACGCTAGCAGAACTTTAAATCAAGCCGAATTGCATTACAGCACTGTAGAAAAAGAACTTTTAGCGATAGTATGGGCATGCAGGCATTTTAGACCTTATTTACTAGGACGTAAATTTCAAGTAGTGACAGATCACAAAGGATTGGTCTGGTTATTTAAGGTGAAAGACCCTAGTTCGAGGTTAATACGTTGGAAATTACAACTTTCAGAATTTGAATTCGAAATTCATTATAGGGGCAGGTAAAAGACACGTAAACGCAGATAGTTTGAGTAGACATCCTGTAGAATGTTGCACATTGAATAGTAATCCACGTAACTGAGGATCGTAAAGAGAAAATAATCAAAGAATTTCACAGCTGTCCAGTTTGGAGGACATCTTGGAGTCATAAAACTACCGATCGAATTAAATTATACATAAATTGGCCGGGAATCGAGAAAGACGTAACTAATTACATTAAACTTGTAAGATTTGTCAATTTAATAAAGATATGAATCGTAAAAGTCAAACAACCTTTAGAGGTCACGGACACTCAAAAAGAACCTTGGATAAAAATTTTATCTAGACGTAGTAGGACCCGCCTTCCACTAACCGAGAGAAATCATAAATATATATTAACTTGTCAAGATAACTTAAGTAAATATTTAATTTTTATTCCCTTAAAGACACAAAACAGCCGAAGAAGTAACAGAAGCTTTCGTAAACAATGTTATCTTAATTTATGGGATTCCTGATATCATATTAACTGATCAGGGAACAAATTTTATGTCCGATTTATTTAAAAGAATATGTAAACTATTTAAGATTCAGAAACTGAACTCTACTGCTTATCATCCTGAAAGTAATGGAGCTTTAGAAAGAACTCATAAGACTTTAGTAACTTACTTACGTTGTTTTTGCAATCCTAGAGGAGCAGATTGGGACAAATGGTTACCCTTTGCCAGTTTTACGTACAACACTACCCCCCATAGTATTACTAAATACTCCCCCTATGAATTATTGTACGGAAGAAAATGTAAAATCCCAGGAATTTTACAAACTAATCACAACCTTTATATAATTACGAAGATTTAATTCTGAATGTAAGGAATAAATTGCAAAGTTGTCATGAGGTAGCTAGAGAAAGGCTTATTAAATTTAAAGAACAGCAACAATCGCGTGTGAAAAGCAATTATGTTGAATTCAAGGAGAATGATCTAGTACTTCTCAGAGTAGAAAATAGGAATAAATTAGATCCAATATGGAAAGGTCCGTATGAGGTTAAGAATACTGAAGGTCACAACGTAATAATACAAAAATTAGGTAAACGCAAATATGAGACAGTACATTCAAATAGATTAAAGCTATATTTTCCTTTGCAGGGAAAAGAAAATGAAACTTCATAACACATGGAAAAAAAAAAACACCTAATGAACAGAATACTAGAACCAAGAGAGGCATTTTAAATTTTATGGGAGAGATCGCTAAGATATTATTCGGTACTTTAACTCAATCTGATGCAGAGGAATATAATAATCACATTTCACAGTTAGAGAAGGAACAGGCCGAATTTTTGCATATTCTAAAGGACGAAATTACAGTAATTAAATCGACCATTAATTCAGTTAACTTAACTATAGCACGGTAAACAGGAATGAAAATATTTTAAAGGATAGTTTAACAAAATTAAATAATTATACCACTGATAGGATTAACACACTACAGAGGGAAATAGAGAGTATTAGTTTAGCAAATGAACAGATAAGGATTTCACTTAGAGGTGTGGAAGAATGTCAACATTCTTTTGAAATTCTTATAGACGCCTTTGTACACGCAGAGCAAGGAACTCTTCAACCTCAATTAATTACGGTAGAAAAGATTAAGAATGTTATGAAAGCTCAAACGCTGCCAACTGGTCTGGACTACCCTAATTTTTCTTTTTCAGAACTTCAAAACTTAATAACACCTCACACCTATTCCTATAAGCAATATTTAGTATATGTATTACAAATACCCCTCCTCTCTCCTACTCCATATCACTTGTATAAAACACTTCCTTTTCCTGTGAAGAAGGAAGATAATATTTACATTTTTCTAAGCGCAAACAAAGAATATATTTTTAGTGACCCTTTGAGACAACATTATGGAAAAATGACAACTAATGAACTCACTGGATGTTTTCATCCTAATATTTTGCATTACGTATGTAAAGAAACTATACCGATTTATTTGTTCACCCCTGAGGCTGATTGTGAAGCCTCACTTCTTCATCCGTCCACCACTAAAGTTCCAAAAAGTTGCGAGACTAGAATTTTCACACTGAATAAATCCTACTGGATTCCCTTATATTTGTCTAATGAATGGTTATTTGTCGCCCCAAAGCCAGGTCGTATGACTGTGTTATGTGGTGACAAATCAACACAACTTAATATGAAAAAGAAGGCAAATTGTCGCTAGGACAAAATTGCAAGGCTTTTAATGCCCACGTAACCTTACATGCCATGAGTAATTTAGTAAGTAACTTAACATTAGATTTTATGCCTACAGCACCTATTGACTTCGACTGTTGCTTTGATATGGATAAAACTAACAAATATGAGAAATTACAATTAGACATGCCTATGTCTAATCTAATGTCGTCGGTAGATGATTTGAGAATGGCCAGTATGAAGGCCGATGATTTAGGTAAGTTATTGAAACAACAGGAAGAAAATGATTATTCAAAGTGGTATATACATATAACCACGTGGAGTTCAGTAATGGGTACAATCATATTTGTAACCTTGACATGTTGTTGTTGTTTTTGTTGTTGTAAGAGCTGCAGAAATATGATATTTTGGTTATGGGATAAATGGACGCCAAGAAAATGCTGGAAAGAAACTACTGATAGATTATGTATTAACATACATAATTACTCAGGGCATGATCGTGTAGTTTACTCCACGACCCCAGGTAAGGATGAAAATTCACCTACCGTGTCCCTTAAGTCATCACCACCAATAGACGAAGGAATTAGAGATCCCAACTCTTTACCAAATATATCCCAAGATGAAGAAGATAAGGCTAGTATTGCGCATAGAACTCGAAATAAAACTAAAATCTTTCGTTAGTAAAGTTTCGAATTATGAATTCAAAACTTTCTATAAGGGGAGGAGTGTAATATTGTGTAATATCGTGTAATATATTATAATATATATATATATATATATATATATATATATATATTGCATATACATTTTATTCATATAATTCATATTTCTTGTTAAAAGTAAGAAAAACCTAACTTGTAATTTAGAATTTGTTATCAATGGATAAACATTCTTACTATCATTATCAGAGTCCAAAGTAGGGATGGTGGTTCTTTTCCACATCCCTGTTGCATCATGCTTACCTTGATTGTATAATTGTTACGACAATGTTATCTTATAATTTTATGTATATAAATACATAGGTCTGTAATTGACAGACAGACAGATTATTATTTTCATCGGTGTAACCGATAAGCTGTCTCATTTATTCTTCATTAAAGTCTGTTTTAATTGTCTACGCTCGTCTATTGCATTTTTCCATAGTTAGGTTTAACCCTATCTACCAACTACATCTCCGAAGATTTCCTGGTCCTGATTCCTATATTCTATCTTAAGCTATAAATTCTACTAGAACTTCAAGAAGATCTTCACTTCAAAAAAAAAAACACTTACTTTCTTTTAATTCTGATTTATATTATAATTAATCATTTTTAATTATAGAAGGAATCGACCAGCTATTACAACCCCATGAACATCATGGAAAGACATCCATTTGGTGGCGGTGGTCTCCTGGTATGGGGAGGTATAATGATGAATGCACGCACAGAGCTTCACATCTTCGCAGGTGGCACTGTTAATGCTCAGCGGTATAGAGAAGAGATCCTGGAACCTCATGTAAGACTTTTCAGGGGAGCTGTGGGTCCAGAATTCATATTCATGGATGACAATGCCCGACCTCACAGGTCACAACTGGTGGATGAGTTTCTTCAGGAGGAAGATATCCAGCGTATGGAGTGGCCAGCGAGGTCTCCGGATATGAATCCTATAGAGCATGCATGGGATGCCTTAGGGAGACAAATTGCATCTCGTCAGCCTCCTCCGAGGACACTTCAAGACCTTCACATTGCTCTTCATGAGGAGTGGAATTTGCTGAGCATCGAACTCCTGAACACCTCATCACTAGCATGCCACGTCGATGTGAGTCTTGTGTAGCTGTCAGGGGTAATCACACCCCATACTAATCATTTGAACCATTGTTGTTCAACTTTTATGTTCGAATTCTGAAATGCAGTTTTCGTTTGTTGTGAAAATGACAAGTGAATGACGTATTCATGCCATTGTTTCTTTCGTGCCATGTTTCTAATTATCTGTGACATACCCTTACCAAATTTTGTATTATTCTGACAAATGCTTTACAATAAGTCGGCAAATGAACTAATTATCCTTAACTTTTGGACACAAGTGTAGTATCCTGCTGGAGTTCGGAATTCCTAAAAAGTTAGTAAGGCCGATACGAATGTGTCTAAATGGCACAAAGAGTAGGGTACGTATAGGCAAACAGTTTTCGGACACTTTTGAAATTCAGAATGGATTAAAGCAAGGAGATACACTATCTCCTCTACTATTTAATTTTGTACTAGAGCATGCCATTAAATCTTTAGAGAATGAGGAAAGCTTACAACTCAATGGTATTAATAAGCTGTTAGTTTATGCTGATGATGTAGTATTGTTGGCCGATAGCGAGGAGATACTAAAGGACAACACGCACACACTATTGAGTAACACTAAGAAATTAGGACTGTAAGTAAATATCAATAAAACAAAATATATGGTCACACGTAGAAATTCATTAAATAATGGAAAATGGACAGCTAATGACAAATGAGGGAAATTTTGAGGAAGTGGCTGAATTCAAATACCTAGGAACAATAATCACAAATAGGAATGAGATGCACAAAGAAATTAAACATAGGCTCAATTCTGGAAATGCGTGCTATTATGCATTGCAGATTCTTGATGTCCCAACTCCTTTCAAAAAACGTTAAACTGAAAATATATAAAGTGGGAGCCTTAACCTCCTACTACCCCAAGGGCCTCCTGAGGCCTGTTGTGGGATCACTTTACTTTTACTTTATTATTCTACCAGTTATATTATATGGGTGCGAAACATGGACTCTTACTTTAAGGGAGGAAAGGAGATTACAAGTATATGTGAATAAAATACTTAGGAAAATTTTGGATCAAAGAGAGATGAACAGACAGGTGAATGGAGAAGACTACATAACAATGAACTACATGGGCTTTATACGAAGCCAGATATAATAAGAACAGTTAAGTCTTCTAGACTGCGATGGGCAGGACATGTTGCACGTATGGGGAATGAAAGACTTGCATGGAAGCTTCTTGTAGAAAAGCCAGAGGGAAAACGGCCAGTTTGTAGACCAAAATGAGGTGGGAGAACAATATTAACTATGATTTGAGGGAAGTAGATTATACAGGGAATGATTGGAAAGCATTAGCTCAGGATAGGGATGTATGGAGAGCTTATGTCCGCGCGGCCATGAACCTACGGGTTCGATAGTGCCAGTGAGTAAGTAAGTAATGTAATTTTATTTATTCTAGAATCAACGAATTAAATATATAATATGTACAAGACATATAAAAAACGAAAAAAAAAATATTAATGACATAGTATACATTTAAATAAATAGAGAAAAATTAATTATTAGACAACAGGTAACTGGATGTCATAATGGACGTCACTCTCTGTTTACATCCACAATAACTTGGATTAAGTAGGATTTTTCCTGTATTAACTGGAAAGAATTTCATCTATCGGTAAACTGAATAAAGCACGCTGCTTCTCCGTATAGAGTATTTATTTTTAGAAGCAATCGGAATACTACTACTACTACAAATAAACTACCACAGTCAAGAGCTATCGTTGAACATAAATGAATGGATTTTATAGATAGACGATACGAAGGCTTTTACTCTTCGCATCACACATACGGTCTCCTGGGATACGGATAACTGAATTCATTTCATTTTTCTTTTTCTTATTTATCTCGGTATAACCTCTATTTATACGTATTTTTTTGCATGCCACGCGCCACTCAGTTCTTACAATGTCACGACTGATCTGGAGAGGGATTTTAAACAATGGATCACAAACATACTTTATTGACAACACAAGGAAATAGAGCGCCTCATCGAATGGTGATCAGCACAATGTCAAGGCCTCCTCCGAGACAACACAACATGAGACGAAACACATGCATTCATACTAAACTTGGCGAATGTGATAACTAGGGCAAGGATTTTAATGCACAATAAAATATAGACTAATGCATTATAAAAATGCAATAATGCACTAACAATTACCAAAAATTGCACTGAAATTAAAAATAATGTAATATGATCTTCTTGTATCTTGTAAGCCCATGTTTCCCTTAACAGAGATTTAGGCGCTCTCCCCCTACAGGGAAAAAATTTGAACCATACTAATTTAGTTACACTTGTTTTCATATAGATGTCATTTGAGTGGTCCGTGGTCAGCGTTCCGCCTCATACTGACATATAGGAAACCAAGGTAGCACTAGGACGGGAAAATTCGGTAAATTTTGCTTAGAGGCCTTTTCATTCATTCATTCTTAAGGATCTTTTACGAGCCTGAAAATCTTCAGATTCGGGACCCACGGCTTAAAGTCCCTCCCGGAGGACTTGCTTCTTGGATTTTTCCGTCCTAAAAAACCCATCGACCCCGGCCGGGTTTGAACCCGCGACCCTCGGGACCAGAGGCTAGGAGCAAACCCACTAGCCCACCGCGGCCGATTTGTAATATGAAAAAATAAAATGTACTTTCTTAGGTCAGAGCCGTCGTCCTCAACTTATAAAATATGTATGTTTTTTGTCTGAAGGCCCTTCCGAATCTCCATTCCATCTTCAGCAGGTCTTTCTTCGCTACATTGCTTGATGTTCTCGGTGCTGGTCCTAAAGTAGTGTTGTGGTGATTAAACCTTCTTCCTGACGATATCGTATAATAGTGGGTTGTTTAGTCTGAGTGTGCTTTCATTTATTAACAACTTGTTGTCTATTTCCTTGAAAATTTCCAGGTCTTTCAATATGTTGATTTTTGTTGGGTTTCCCTCTTTGTGTAGTATTGTAAGGGTGTCTTCCATTGAGTTAATTTTATGACCGGCGTTTATTATGTGCTTAGCGTATACGAAATCGTTACGATACTCTTTAAACCTTATGTTGAAGCTTCTTCTCGTTCTACGTATATAGAACTTGTTAGAGTCTTTGCATGTTAATTTATATACTCCCTTGCCATTAAATGTATTATGTTTTTGTATTTTGTTACTTATTACATTATTTAATTTATTATTAGTTTTGTAGGCTATGTTAAAATTTTTGTTTATTTTTCCCAATGTTTTTGCCAATTTTACGGTTTCATGGCCTGTATATGTTAGTGTAGTCCATGTACTATTAATATCTGTTTCTCTTTCGAGTTTCGTTATTTTAATTATATCGGTTTTCCTCTTTTGTTTTCTTAAAAGTTTATCTATAATTTTGCTGTAGTATCCATTGCTTCTAGCCATGTATTTGATATACCGTAATTTCTTATTGTAATTAATTCTGTTTAATGGCAAGTTTAACATTCTATTAATTAGGCTCTTGAATGCGCTGATTTTTTGTTGGTACGGATGTCGTGATTCAGACAAAAATGCATAGATATTTTATAAGTTGAGGACGATGACTCAGACCTAAGATGGTACATTTTAACTTATTTTATTTTATGACTATTCACCTTAACCGTTTTAACAGTAAATTTTATTAGTATTGAATGTAATATATTTATCTTCTTCACTTCCTGGTTTAGGCAAGAGTTGCCTGTTCCGTAAGTCCGTCCGAGTTTCCATTGTGAAGAATACGAGTAATATGTTTTCCTCTGATCGCGGTACCAACGCTATTGGTGGGGCTGCCACCTCGAAGCTTTAGGTCCTGCTCCTGGATGTACTAACCCCATCTAGAGGGTTGCCACTTCCGCCAGATCCGCCGTGATGAAGGGCTCCTGCGCCGAATCTGCCATTGTGGTCTTCACCGTAACCCTGGCTAGGAGCCCTTACAGAGTACTATCAGTCGGAGCCAACTGAACCCTGGTTTTTTAACGAGGTTGTTACTCCTCCCCTCCTCCTTTCTTAGGACCGGCCATGGCGGAGTTTATGATATTTATAATATTCACATTTCCAGGTAAATACAAAGTGTTCACTTTTTTAATCCTGCTTTGCAATGGATAATAAACAAATGGTGTAGATTGTCGAAGGAGAACAATTTTTATTGTATACTAGCTACTACCCGGCGTGCGCTCCTACACATAAATAATAAATGATAACGTGTTATTGCATTTAGTTGAATAAGGAAAAGGAAAAATAAATATAAAATTATATCATTATTTTTAGATACCACGTGCTGATTACCCGGCGTTGTCCGGGAATTTGAGAAACCTGATGTACTTGGCATAAATGAGCTGAAAGACAAAATTCGTTATTTTGAGTTATCCATAAAAGAATACCCGCCGTGCGCTGCTATGCTTGCCCAGGAATCTACTTATCCCGATCTTCTTGACATCAATGAAAGACAAAAATGGTTATTGTGAGTTATCCTTAAAAGATAAACGTATGTAGTCGCGGACTTTTCTGTAGTTTTTTTTTTTTTTGAGATATTCAATTCTGTGTACAATAATTTTGTGTATTTATTATGGTTTAGGCAGCGTAAGCCATTTAAGATTACAAAAAGCAACATTTTTTCACGTTTTTTCACTACAGAATGTGATTTTTAAGGGTGATCGGGCGGCTTGAGCATTAAACCTCTCTTATAACCTATAACCTTCCCGGGAAAATCCCGAACATTTTGCAAAAAGCCCCATGACAATCGGATGAATGGTATGGCAGCACATATTTGCCCGGGAATCAACTTATCCCGATCTCCTTTGCATCAATGAAAGACAAAAATGGCTATTGTGTGTTATCTGTAAAAGATAAACATATGCTGTAGCGGACTTCTTTGTAGAGTTTTTTGACATATTCAATGCTGTGTGCATTGATTTTGTGTATTTGTTATGGTTTAGGCAGCGTAAGCCATTTAAGGGTCCAAAGAGCTACTTTTTCACGTTTTTCACTACAAAGGGTGTTTTTATGGGTGTAGGAGTTGAGTATCTCAACTCTCTTATAGTCTATGTTCATCCCGGGAAAATCCTGAACATTTAAAAAAAAACCATCACAATCGGACCAACGGTATGACCGCGCATAAAGTACGAACGAACAAAAAACAAACAAACAAACAAACTTACAAACAGACAAACAAATGATTAACTTATTTTCATATATTAGATTAATAATGACTAGTACATCGAGAAATTCCTTTCCACTTCTAGCGATACTGAAGATGAATGTTTAAAATACGGTAAACTATATCACTGGATTATAAGTCCCCTGGTAGTACTCCTGCATAATAATTTTCACCTGAGAGAACATTAGCTATTGAAGACAGCATATCAATACTTTTATTTTTACTCAAAACCATTACCATTTTCTTCAATACATCCTTTCCCATTTCCCCACTCACTTTTTCTAGATAATTTACTACAGTTTTCACTAGGTTCCTTTGCTCCACTAATTGAACTCCTGATTTCTATAAACGAGTCCTATGTCCAATTAGTTGGATTGTGGGAAGGCAGAACCTCTTCTCGTTTCATAAAAATGTAAGTTCAAGTCAATTTTTATACTAGTAGAGACAGTAAAAGTAAATTATGTTTAAAATATGCACATTTCCTCGCGAAAACGCATAAAACTGCCAAAAAGTTTGTTTGACTGGGTGAAATAAGCACTAATATGCTAGAAAATCCATAAAAAATGCAATATGCCAAACAATTGACAAAAATATGCAAATAAATGCAACCACAAAGTTGTTTAAGATCTTTTCCGCTGAAATGCATCTCTATCTGAGCATTGTATAGTTTTCATAGAAAAAAAAATGTGAATGCATCAAAATCCTTGCCCTATTGATGGCCCGCATTAGCCGAGTGCTTAAGGCAAGACGCCTTGGCGCAGAGCTACGGGACTTGCGCTGGTTCGAGTCCCCCTGGGGGAAGAAATTTTCTCATGGAACTTCGGCCAGTTTGAGACCGATGCCTACCCAGCATCGTGAAGAATATGGGTAGCTACAATAAGTAGCGGCTCCAGGTTGAGAGAACCAGATATAACAGTTAGGGATCGGATATGCTTACCACATGTCACCCCTACATTCTCTGGATGATCATCTACCTCTGTGATAACACAAGTGGATGTGAGGCCAGCAGCCGGTTAGGCCTTTCGTGCCATGCAGTTTGATTATGATGGCCAGATGATGTTCGGGGACAATTTGCGTCTTAAAGTCTCCTGACATTTGCCTTACAGGCGAGGAAAAAAATCACCCAGGAAACTCGTCATAACCGGGGATGAACCCGTGTACTGAAATTTCATTGCACATTCACAGTAAATATTTCATTAGGTTATTGGAAACAGTGTTTAAACTATATCAAGGTAAGAGGTGATAGATTTACGATCTTCTTCACTTAGAAGTGTGATGAAATGTATTATCTCCCAGACCACAAGCCAAGAGAAATAGGATTAGTAAGGAATTCAGGGAGAGATAAGCAATACCAAACTTTAAACTTTCTCAGGCTCCAAAAAAAAAAAAATAGTGACGCATTGCCTCATATGTAGATATATAGATCATCGATTGATTAATGTCTTTGACATCGTCCGATTCCCAATAGCCAATTTTGACGGTCCATCCGATCTCCTGGTTGTAGATGTTTCTCCTTCATGTATAAATGTATAATCCCTGACTCCAGGAGGTTTTAGGTCTTTCTCTGCCTCGTCTTCCTTCAGGTTTCCATTCGAAAACAGATTTTGGTAGCCGATCGTCTTACATTCGCTGGACATATCCGTACCATCTTAATTGCTGAGTTTTGAAATAATCTAAAATAGTGACTTCAATCTTCATTTTCTCCCTTATAACTGATTTACTAATTATTTGTCTTCTTAAAATGCATGCTGCCCTTCGTATAAAATTCATTTTCGTTGCCAAAAATACTTATTTGTTTTTGTTGTTAATGGCCAAAGTTCTGCTCCATAACTAACGTTCATTTTATTTTATTACTAATATGTTTATCCCACAATGCTAAAAAAACCTAACAGAGATAAGCCTTTTATGCACATATCGTGAATAAACACCCCCATAAGCTTGTTCGGGCGGCACTTAATCTAAACACGCACACACACACACACACATTTATACAGGCGCACACACACACACACACACACACACACACACACACACACACACACATATATATATATATATATATATTTATTTATTTATTTATTTATTTATTTATCTATTTATATATACACACACACACAGATTTTCACTGATTACACATCTTTCTGTGCCAAAATGTTATTTTCCTTCTCCACTCGTCCCTATCCATCCACTCCATGTCCTCCAGATATCTTGTTCTCAAGTTCTTCGAGGTTTTCCTTTCCTTCTTTTTAAAGGCGGACACAATTCCATCGCAACTGTTTTTGTGGGGTACAACCTTTCTTCTTACATTCATCGTGCATTGCCCTGGGACAATTTTAAATTGCTTATTATAACCGGGGTTATAAAAATCTACTATTGAATCTTTTAATATTAATTTTTTTCTCGTATAACTTAGTTTTATGTTTATTTTCTAATTTTGGAACATCTTTTTGTTGCTCTCGCTCAAGAAAAATAAAGTATATATCGACTGGTGAGAAATGGATTGAACGCATTTTGTACAGGACAGGACGTAGGGCCTATATAAGTTGACTAATAAAACTCTATAGTTTCGGTTATTTTTCTTCAAACTCATATTATTTTCATCAAGCTACAAGACAGAGATCTTCCAACTTTTCGTGGTTTGCCACAAAACTTCTGAATTTTACCAACAACCATCACCTAATTAACCAACAATACTTACCGACCTACTACAGTCATTATCAAATCATTCGAATTCGACCTTCACAATCAAATATATAACCAATCCTTCTTAAATAAACGAAGAAGTTTTCCATGATACTGAGTATAATGCAATACTGACCGAAATTCCACAATTTGGGTTTTTCACGTGGGACCTCGAATCATCGCATGCCCCATAGCTCTGCATCATTACATTACCCACCTACCCCATGATATTCTGGGTGATAAATTAATGGGGGTAAATGATCGGAGGTCCTTAACCGTATAAAAGTAAAGGTAAAGTGATCCCAATACAGGCCTCAGGAGGCCTCTGGGGTGTAGGAGTTTTAAAAGACTCCCACTTTTTCTGGACAACTGGCACGTGATGTCAGCCGGGTTGTCAGACATATGCGTAAGCGCCGCCTTTACGCCAGAACAAGCGGCCTGTACTCATTTCCGTTAGAGGCGAGGGTGTCGGACCCAGGGCCATAGGGTGCCGGCCAGAATGTTTTTTGTGTCAGTTTAAACAATCCTGCACCCACCGGGGCTCGAACACCCTCGAACCTTCTGGCTTTTGTAGCGCAGTGCCGTTACCACCACGCTACGATACTTAACCTAAATTCTATACCAAGGGTGACCACAGTAATAATTCCATTTAAGAAAAACATCCTGTGGTCTGAGCGGGTATTGTACCTGGGACTTCATAAACTGTCAATACTAATAAAATTCATTGTTAAAACCGTTGAGGCGGAGAGTCATAAAATAAAATAAGTTAAAATACCTTCTTAGGTGAAATCCGTCGTCCTCAACTTTTAAAATATGTGATCTTTATGCCTGTACGCCTTTCAGGACATCCGTCCTGAACTGCTGAAGATGGGACGGATGTCCTGAAAGGCCTGCAGGCATAAAGATCACATATTTTAAAAGTTAAGGACGACGGATTTTACCTAAGAAGGTATTTTAACTTATTTTATTTTATGACTTCATAAACTGTACTCAGAAGCTCTAACCATAAGACCATGAGACTGGTTGACGCGGGAAAATAAACATAAAGATGAAGGAAAAATTAGATAATTGCCAGTAGTATATTTTTAACGACGGACTTCAATAACTCAGGCATTAGCTTCGTAATTCAAAGCTGGGCATAAACGATCTACAAAGTTTACTCAGAGGCTTCATATTTTAAGTTCGAGATTCTTTTACGTTTCGTAAATATACGACACGGGAATCAAGGCTTTATTTCCCTTCCTGCGTAAACCTAATCACATTTTTATGAAGTGAAAAATATATCGACTACTGCCAGATTTGAAAACGCGGACTTCAACCATAGGCATCCGCGGAATTGCTACAAGTAATGTATTTCCCTTGTATGTACAGTGAGATCAGTTTAGCAGTGGAAGGAGACGCGGGGTTTGTGCTGTGTGATAACGAAGGCTTATACGTGCAGGCACGAGACTTGAAATGTGCGTTGACTCAACAGTTTACGAGTTAACGGCCACAGTTAGATAGTGTACCTCGAGTAGATAAGGTGCTTGATCGCTTTTCCTTGTGAACTGAATGACGTGTGTATAATGTAAACTGAATGACATGTGTATAAGTTATTTCAATTTTAAAATTTGTATCTCGTAAAACATAAGTAAACAGTGAATCACGTGTGTACGAGTGTAAACTGTATAATGGCTAATAATTTTTCTACTGAAGAATGTGTATTTATTTATTAACAATATTTATTAACTCAGTCTGCCAGCCAAGTACGAAGACGTTTTGAAACACGATTCCAGGGTGTAAAAATTCCATAACGTTCAACAGTCCATAATATGTACAACAAATTTTATAAAGAGGTGGTCAAAAATGTATGGAAAACGAAGGTGAACAGTTCCAACACCTGCTTCAATAAAGTTGGTAAGTACAACAATTTGTAAAATACTTATTAAAATGTGTGTGGTTGTATCACCGTGATCCTACGCTGTCCGTTCCCCGCCGCGAGTGCGTGAGCAGTGTATAGTGAAATCCCCGCGTCTGCCTTCCACTATTAAACTGATCTCACTGCTTATACAATGCAATAAATGGAATCACAAAAAGAAATTCTGATAAACAATCGTCAACCGTAACCATACTGAGAATACATAACGTAACTGCAAAATCAGGACTGAAATATAGAACCAAAATTGGATACTAGATTCTAAAATAAAATTAAAATTTCAAGCTGCAGCAGATTTTTTATGTTCACTCCTTGGTTTAATAAAAATGGATAAGGAAAGAAACACAGATATACACGATACATTGAAAGTTCAAAATATATTTGAATAAAATTAGAATTATCAAATCAATTGGATACAACATGTTCAAAGAATTTATCCATATCGCTTTCCTAAATTACTTACTTACTCACTGGCACTATCGAACTCGTAGATTCATGGCCGCGCGGACATAAGCTCTCCATACATCCCTATCCTGAGCCAATGCTTTCCTAAAATTGACATTGTATTATTAACCTAAAGGACTTCGAGATAAAGGAAGATCAAAATTAAGATGGGCTGACCAATCACATCTTGAGATCTCATAGGAACAGAATCAAACGACCTAAACTTAAATAAGTTCATGATGATGATACGTAGGCCTACTTACTTCCAAAAATATAATGTGTCTCTATAACAAATGTATAAATAAATGCAAATAGAAGACAATGCTTTTTTATACCGAAACTACTACAGATATATATATCCTGGTGTACCAGTGGTTAACATGACAGTGGTTCCATTATAACAGCGTGCTGAATGTCAATAATTTGTTCATTACCGTTTTTAACATAACTAAGTAACTCACTGTCATTGTTGAAACCTTAGGTGCATGGTCGCGCGGGCATAAGATCTACACACATCCCTATCCTGAGCTAATGTTTTCCAATCATCCCCTGTATAATCTACTTCCAACAAATCATGGTTAATATTATTCTCCCACCTCGTTCTTGTTCTACTAACTGGGCATTTTACCTCTGGTTTTCCTACAAGAAGCTTCCATGCCCCTCTTCCATTCCCCATTCGTGCCACATGTCCTGCCAATCGCCGTCTACAAGACTTAATTGTTCTTATTGTATCTGGTTACAGGGGAGAGATCTCTGGGTCGTCCAAGGAAACGCTGGATACAGAATTCGTCAGTGAGATTGTATCAGGCCTATAGGCCTAAGACTTGGTTCGATGAAGAAGAAGAAGAAGAAGAAGAAGAAGAAGAAGTAGATTGTATCTGGTTTCCTATAAAGATCATGTATCTCACTGCTATGACGTATTCTATATTCGCCTCTCTGTTCATCTCTGTTTGGTCCAAAAATGTTTCTGAGAACTTTATTCTCAAATAAATGTAATCTTTCCTCGTATCTTAATGTAAGAGTCCGTGTTTCGCATCCATATAATATAACCGGTAGAATAACAGTTTTATATATTTTCAGTTCAACTTTTTTTTAAGAAGTTGGGAAGTAGAATGCATTTCCAGAATTGAGATAATGTTTAATTTCTTTGTGCATCTCATTCCTAATTGCAATTATTGTTCCTAGGTAATTGAATTCAGCCACTTTTCAAAATTTCCCTAGTTTGTTACTAACTTCCATTTCCATTATATAATGCATTCCATTCACTAATACATTAATATTAAACATGCTGAATGTGATGTGGATAATTCCCATGGGGGATGGTGTTTGAGAAATATTTGGGTCTTAAAGTTTACTAATATTTATTTTACAAATGAACCCCCCCAAATAATCAACCAGGAAACTTGTCGTGACCGGGGACCGAATCTGGACCCGCTCCGTCTGGGTCAAACACGTTACTACTACACGACAGCGGCGGACGTCTTGAGAAAATATCATTTAAAATGCATTGGCTGTGGAAGACGAATCAGTCGTGTATGTTGTATTTTGCAAATAGCATTTGAATGTATATAGCTACGTATATGTCAATATAAACGTGTTGGAATTAGGAATGGAGTTGTGGACAGAGAAACACAATCTCTCTGCAATTAATTTGACTTGAAGTAGAATTAAATTGTTAAGTACACAAATTGCTAATTAGTGCTGTACACAATTCCATGTGTTTTAAAAGACATACAGAAACTATAAATCGATGTCATTACAAGCTCTTGAAATGCTACTGTTATCTGATTAATTTTCCCTAGAACTTTTCATGTAAGAATAAGACGTTTGTCTGCTTCATATTTGTCTATACATGTACATATCTACATAGGGAAAGGGTGTTCCCTTGCGGGAGTCATTTAATCAATGTAATTAAGTTGCGCTTATTTCATTACAGATTCCAGCCAGAGAAGATAACAATATTATAACGATATTGTGAAAATAATTGGAAAATATTAAAGAAGATAATTAGACAAATAAGGCATTATTTCGATGGTAAATACCGTTTACATTTTGCTCGGAGGCTCAAATTTAGGTTCGAGGCTCTTTTACGATCCCGAAAATCTCCAGACTCGAGGTAACGGTAAAATGATCCCACTTACAGGCCATGGGAGAGCCTTGGGGTAGTAGAAGGTTAAGGCTACCACTTTTTGCAGACAATCGGCACTTGATGTCAGCCGGGTTGTCAGCCCTGCGTGACTGACTGCCTTTACCCCCAAGAACAAGCGTCCGGTACTCATTTCCGTTAGAGGCTGAGTCGACCCCAGGGACATGGTGCCACCAGAAGGTTTGGGCCAGTTTAAAAATCCTGATACCACTCAGACTCGAACCCTCGACCTTCTGGTTTTTAGCATATTGCCTTAACCATCTACGCTACGACGTGATCCCTTCCGATTGTGACAGCCAAATAGTTTGGAAAACTATTTGAGCCTTAAAGTTTCTCGGTATTTGTCTTACAAGAGAGTAAAAACCCGAATAAAACCTTACCTAGGAAACGTGTCCAGATCGGGGATCGAATCGTGCCCTCTGCGTCTGAGGCAACGATGCTACGTTACCGCTAGACCCCAGCGGTGAACACTGATCTACTATTAACCTAATTGTTGTTTCTCGTGTGTCACTTAATGGAAGATCACATATTTGATATAATAGTTGTGTTTTTTCACATCCCAAGTTCGATTCCCGACTGCACCACAATATTTTTGTTTTACATGGCGTTTGGAACCGAAATTTGTTAAGAAAATTTATACTTTATCTAAGGATTGGGTCACGCAACCACGCGACTCTCTGCACTGTTGTCTACTTAGCAGTCACAACGATCACTTCACTTGATATTGGCTAATCACAGTTCTCGTGTCACGGAATTAGATTTTTTAAGTGTTAATCAATATGGAGTAAAGAGAACCCACGACAGGCCTCAGGAGGCCCTTGGGGTAGTAGGAGCTTAAGGCTCCCACTTTTTCTAGACAATCGGCACTTGATGTCAGCCGGGTTGTCAGCCCTGCGTGACGGTCGCCTTTACCCCCAGAACAAGTGGCTGGTACTCATTTCCGTTAGAGGCTAAGTCGATCCCAGGACCATAGTGCCGCCAGAGGGTTTGGGTCAGTTTAAAAATCCTGACCCCCACGGGGCTCGAACCCTTGACCTTCCGGTTTGTAACTCAGTGCCTTAAACATTACGCTACGGCACATAAATAAAATTTGATCGATCGAAATTTAGAAAGCACAACTATGTAGGACGTGTTATTAAAATACGGCGAGCATGTAGGGCAAAGTGGAGGAATTCCGATCATGATTTTAATTAGAAACCACTATTATAATCGCGTTCTGCATATTGCTGGCATCTTCCGCGAAGTGTTCCAAGCATTGTGTATAATGCCAATGCTAGGTGAGCAGCATCTCTGCAGTGCGGTGGACATTTTGTGTTTCGTATATTTTTCTTGTAAGGAAGCTAAGCTAAATTATGCCAGGTAAGTTAGGTATTTATCAATTTAATGTATTAATGCTTCAAATTGTAATAACAGGGTGAATATTAATATGAAATAATTATAGTTTCAACATGTAACTCCAATATGAAATGGTGTCAAATTATTTCCAACATGGCACATTGGGGTAACTCTGATCAATACCAATCTGAATTAGTCCGAATATTCTTATTCTTATTATTAATGTTTAAAAATGCAATCCAGCACCTACTGAAAAAAAAGTATTATGATGTAGGCTGGGACAGCAAATTGTGGTACAGTTCCAGTTCATGCTGAGAAGGTTCATGCAGAATGCAGTGGATATGACACAGCAAATAATTACATGTGTGGTTTTAGTTCGCAGAGACAGTAACTTTTGCATTTTTGTATATTTCAGCTTTTCTTTAGCTTTCAATAAGGTAATCGAAATTACCCAAGTTTCGGGGAACTCAGATCAAACCCAGGTATTAGAAAACTTTTTTTTTCAGGTTAGTTGATAGTATATTTGTATTTTTATGTATACCTAAAAAAGTGATATAACAGTAAATAATTCTCTCTCTGATCTTGTAGAAGATTTCCGGGCTGTTGGCCGTGGTCTTTGAGGATGCCGGACGCAGTCTCTGGCGAAACGTCGGGGAACTACAAGCCTCAAGACCACGGCCAACAACTGCCACCGGCATCCTCAAGGGTTGTCTTGAGGATGCTGGACGCAGTCTCTGGCGAAACGTCGGGGAACTACAAGCCTCAAGACCACGGCCAACAGCCCGGAAATCTTCTACAAGATCATAATACGGCTGTGAAAGCCTAAGTCAATATAATTCTCTCTCCTTTTTTAAATCCATTTTTAACAATATTACAGTTTTTCGACTAATTGCTAAAGTGGTCGATATTCTCCCACTTCACCCTATATCAGGTATACTGAATTATGCTAATGAAATATCTGAAGAAATTAATACTAGAATTCAGAGTGAAAACAAGCGTTGTTATGAATTTAAAAATATTTTTAATTTAACGTCTTACTTCTAGTACTAAAATCAGGCTATATAAGACTTTTGTAACACCAGTCTTGATGTACAGAAGTGAAACATGGATATTAACCAAATATAATGAAAATAAATTGAAAATGTTCAGAGGAAAAAATATGAGTAGTATATATGAACCAATTAATGAAAATGGTACCTGGACAATAAGATACAACGAATAATTCTATGAACTGTATAACTCCTGGCATAGTTACAGCAAATCAAAATAGCAAGATTAAAATAGAGAAAATAAAAACTGAAAAAATACTGATAACAAACCAGAAGAGAGACGAAATGTTGGAAGATCCAATGGATTGAAGGAGCTTTACATGACTTAAAGAAACTGGGCATCAAGAACTGTTGGAACGTGGTTAAAAATATATGAACCTGGTGAAAATCCTTGAGAAATTGAGGCCCTTAATTGATTGAAAAGCTATTTTGACGAAGATGTTGATGACGACTGATTAATGCAGGTTTAGCTATGACACGGTAATCTAATCGTAATCCATGAAATACACATACTACAATTTTTTGTCCGTTTAACAGACTAAAACACAAATTGTAACTAAATGAAAACCTTAACTCCATAGCAACGTGGACAAAGGAAAAAGACCTCATTATAAATCCTGAAAAGTCGCCTGCTAACGTTGTCGTTCATCAAAGTCTATTTAACAAAATGGATTACACTGGTCAACGTGATTTTTGTCTCATGAGTACCAATAGTTGTACTTAATGCAGTTTTTTATCGTGTTTTCAAATTGTACTCGGAATTTCTCCATCACCCACAGTTTTTTTTTATTTCAATTTCAATTAATGGATTTAAATAATTATTTCTTATAAACATTTTTTCGTTCATTTGTCTATTGTAAAATAAAACCAAATGAGCTAACTCTGGAGATTTCAGCTATGGAAAAGAGATATCAAGGCAAATGGAATCCTAATATGCTCGCCCATTATTGTTGGACCATCAAGGGGGATGCTCCACAGGCGAAATATAGCAGAAAATCGTAATTTCTTACTTTCTAGGTGAGTCCGAATGTTCGAATATTGTGTAGTTACGAATGTAGAAAATAATAAAGTGTTTGAAATTATAAATTCCTGTCCCTCGGAAACCTTGCGTGATGAAGAAAACCCGATATCATATTTGAATTCAGGAGAAAATATACTATCAGAATCACATTTTTCTTTCTAAAAAAAAGTGTATTTTTTGTTGCTCATTATTATTAATCGATAGTTTTTATAAATCTAAATCAATCTGATATTCCAGTTAAACCCTCCGCGAAAAATCTCGGTGTATATTTCGACTAGAATCTTAGTTGGCAGGTTCATTTAAGAGAAATTTGTAAAAAAAAAATCCGACCTTTAATTCCCTAAAACGTTTGAAAACTTTCCTCCCTTCTTCACTGAAAAAAGTGTTTGTTTCATCTTTGATTATGCTACATTTTGATTACTAAGACTTACTCTTAACCGACATGAGTATCACATTGGGACAAAGAATGCAACGAATTCATAATGCTTGTGCACGTTATGCAACCTCCATATTTTAGATAATACAACTCCAGCATATGAAATGTTGTTTTGGCTCCGATTAGAAGACAGGCGAATGATACATTGCCTCTGCTTCTTATACAACACTTTGTCCACCTCATCACCCCTTTATACTTCTACTCGTTTTCGTTCATATATTCCCACCGTAACTTAAACACACGTTCGAGAGAAAATTTAACTCTAGCTATTCCTTTACAACGACTATTTAACTCATGCCCCAAATGGGAGTCAATGACCAATCACGTTTCAATGATTTCTGTTTTACAACCAATCAGAGTCGTGTTTCACGAAATATTTATCAGTGTTAGGATTATCATATATTAAACAAAGCTCCTCCTTTTTAATATTCTGAACAGGTCTGACCGTTATTTTGCAGTGACTGAGCCTATAACAAATACGGCTACCAGATTGTATATAATAGTGCTTACATGTCAACATTTGTAGCAATTGATTATACCACCAAAAAAAGAAACCACTGTTTGCACTTTCTTAAATGTATTTTTTCCCAGGTAATAATCGAGAAAAATATAATTGTCATATTTACATCATACGACATCAAAAATGAATTAATATACAGATTGATGTGTTTCATTTTTTCTCCACTAGAGAGCATTCTTACAATATTGCGTTCCTTTGGCAATAAATAGTATGATCTGGTTGCAGTGATAAACAAAAGAAGCAGTAGAAGCGTACCTATCGTTTCTCATTTGTTTTCAAACATCGCCGTTTACATTAAATATATAAATATTTAAAAATAACTATAGTTAAATAATGATTTGTGAGTAAACAGCTTAATTTTATTCGTTAAATAGTCCTAACAAATGCCACTCTTGATTTCCAAATTCTCTAGATAAATTCACTCCTCACTTCGTGAGTCGTGAATTTGTCGATAATTTGGAAATCACTCGTGGCATTACTTATGAACATCTCACTATTCTTGAACCTTCCTCGTTTCAGTCATCCGTCTCTGGAATTCCCTCCCCTCTTATATCAAGGACCGCCCGCTCAAAAACAGTTTAAAAAACTCACTAAATATTTCCTTGAAGGAAATATAATACATAACCATGTTCTAGGTATAATAATAATAATAATAATAATAATAATAATAATAATAATAACAGTATTATTATTATTATTCCTTCCAAGTATTAGGCCAAGGCCTGTTACGATCCTATAGAAAATTTTCCCTCCAGCGTTTCATAGGACGGCCCAGTGATCTTCGTCCTCTTGGTATATAATTATAAACAGCTTTGGGGATCCGATTTGAACTCATTCTTTCAAGATGGTGTTTCCAATTTAGTTGGTACTGTTTAATATATTCCAAAATTGGCGTAGTCTTCAATTCTTTTAAGATATCGGTGTTCCTTTTCCGATCCCATCTGGTGTAACCCGCTGTTCTGCGCATGAATCTCATTTCACAAGCCGTTATTCTGCTTTTATGTTGTTTTTTAGTGTCCATGCTTCACTATCATAGGTCAACACTGGTCTAGCCAAAGTGTTATATAAACGTAATCTGGTGTTTTTTTGTACAAGGGATGGTTTCATAACTTGATTAATAATTCCTAAACTTTTATTGTAACTAGTAACTTTTTCAGGGATATCCTTTTCATCCCAGATAGAGAGATAATATCCAAGATATTTAAATTGATTAGATCTCTCTAAAATTTTATTATTATTATTATTGTTATTATTATTATTATTATTGTTATTATTATTAGTATTATTATTATTATTATTATTATTATTATATATTCTGCACTTTCTTTAACATATCAATTATTTAATCAAATTGTAAGTTATTGTTTTTATTTTTTTATTCTTTCTTGACATCTATATATTGTGTAGCCAGTGCTTATTATGCATTATTAATCAAGTTAGAGATAATTCATAATTGTTATTATATATATATATATATATATATATATATATATATATATATATATATATATAATTTAACCCTGGTGAAGTGAAAGAGAAGACCTTATTGTCTGAACAGTATCAGGTAAAGTACAGTGTGATTATAAAGTCTCAGTACATTTTAAAGAAATCGCTTACATATCGTATTTCTGTTACAGCCATTCGAAAGATACAAATATGTTCAATATTGAAGAGCGGATAGGGATTGTTGCTGCGCGTTTAAGAGGCCAGTCATACGAGGAAGTTAGAAACAGATTCCAAAGGAAACCATCACGGGAGACGTGTATCTTGATATGTTGCAACTTTTCTTACAGCCACAGTTACAGCATGATGGTACTATTGATACAGTGGTGTTACAACAAGATGGAGCAGCACCACACTTTGCTCTGGCTATACGCGGGTATCTCAATGACAGGTTTCCCAAAAGGTGGATTGGAAGGGCATCTCCTCGTATCTGGACACCTCGTTCGCCAGACGTCGCACCCCTGGACTTTTTGCTTGGGGGTTCATCAAGCAACAGGTGTACAGAACCAAGTTTCCTAATCTGCAAGTGCTAAAAGAACGCATACGCCCAGCGAGTCAAATTATTACAGACGATATGTTGGTGCATGTTTTCGGGCGACGGTGCGTCGTTGGAAAAAATGTTTTGAGACTGATTGACGTTATGTTGAACACTAACTAGATAGTATAAACTACCTTATAATTTTTGTTTTATTTGCGCTACGTTATCCACAAAATGTACTGGGACTTTATAATCACACTGTAAATAAACAACTAAAACGTCAATGCAGTCTAATGGTTACAATTTCGATATGCTTGTATCTCGTTATATTTGTGCGAGTCAATCAATCAATAAATCAAAGATGAAGCAACGCTGAATGCAACTTACACAAGTAGCTACAGCAGCGTTGCCTGCCTTAAAAATGCCAGTTTTAAGGGTAGTAGAAGGTTGAATTCCAGGAATGATAAATATTTAAGGAGATTTTTTTTTAAAGACTGCCGCTCAGAAATAATGACCCCGTCTCACATCCTCCCCTCTGCGCAAGCGAAATTTTGTTCACACACACACACACACACAGGCATATATATATATATATATATATATATATATATATATATATATATTAAAGTAGCTTAGATTCTCTTATTTGGTTCAGTAGACTGAAATATGTTACAAATCAGACCAGAGAGTGACTATGCTGAAGTTTTGAAGAATGTAATATTTGTATGAATTAAATAGAGCTATGTATAATAATGTCCACTGCTGTGGTCTCGAGGTAGCGTACTGCCTTATCACGCAGCGGGCCCGGGATCGATCCCGGTCGGGGCAGTTTTTCTGGGTGAAGTTTTTATTGGGGTTTTTCCTCACCTGTAAGACAAATGTCAGGAAAACTTTAAGGCCAAAACGGTCCCCGAAATCATATGGCCATCATTATCATCCTTACCATTATCATCATCATCCTTATCATCATCATCATCATCATCCTCCTCCTTCACCGGTGTGGAAAGCAACGGGAAGCTACCACACCTACAATTCCCTAGTAAAGCTGCAAGCATAGCAAGTAAATGCTATGATTGCAGTGAAGGACCTGCCCTCGGGCAGAATTACTATGGAATGTATAATAAGTTTGAAATCTTGCGCGTAATTTGGATATGAACAAAGTTACGATAGCGTAAATGGCTAACTCAAAAACCATGACAGATAATGAACTAAATTGATCTCCTGTTCGAATCCCATATAGACCCAGTACTGTTTTTAATAAACAGATTTCTCAACATAGATCTAAAATTATGTAATACGTTTTCTTTCTACAAAATGCTATTCATCCCTCCCGTGCGTCGAAATGGCGTGGTCGGTGGAGTCCCTACCTTCCACTATGGCGACTCGAATTCAATTCCTGACGGGGTAGGGGATTTTAAATCTACATCTTGGCTCTAGGCATGACTCCAAACTTGTGTAAAAATGTAAAAAAAGCTACCACTCCGGCGACCCCGGTTCGATTCCCGGCGGGTAGGGGATTGGAATTTATATCTCCAATTTGGACATGGATGTATGTCCTGCAAATGTGTGAAAAAAAAAAGCATCTGCCTCCTATCTTGGCTCCCAGCGTCCCGTACCTTCCATATCAGTTACACTCAAGCCTTACAGTCTGGTACTTATTCAAAACAAACTGGAGAACACTGTTCAATCCCAGGGCCGGATACTAACATCCCCAACCCTTAGCGATCATGCGCAGGCAATGCTCCGGATATCGGACCCATGATAGCTTACTTACTTATTCACTGGCACAATCGAACCCGTAGGTTCATGGCCGCGCAGACATAAGAAATCCATACATATCTATCCTGAGCTAATGCTTTCCAATCATTCCTTGTATATTCTACTTCCCTCAAATCGTAGTTAATGTTGTTCTCCCACCTCATTCTTGGTCTACCAACTGGGCGTTTTCCCTTTGGCTTTCCTATAAGAAGCTTCTATGCACGTCTTTCATTCCCCATACGTGCAACATGTCCTGCCCATCGCAGTCTACGAGACTTAACTGTTCTTATTATATCTGGCTTCCTATAAAGACCATGTAGTTCATTGTTAAGTAGTCTTCTCCATTCACCTGTCTGTTTATCTCTCTTTGGTCCAAAAATTTTCCTAAGAACTTTATTCTCAAAAACTCGTAATCTCATTTCCTCCCTTAAAGTAAGTGTCCATGTTTCGCACCCATATATAACTGGTAGAATAATAGTTTTATATATTTTCAGTTTAACGTCTTTTGAAAGAAGTTGGGACATCAAAAGTCTCTGCAATGCATAATAGCACGCATTTCCAATGTTGAGCCTATGTTTAATTTCTTTGTGCATCTCATTCCTATTTGTGATTATTGTTCCTAGGTATTTGAATTCAGCCACTTCCTCAAAATTTCCCTCATTTGTCATTAGCTGTCCATTTCCATTATATAATGCATTTCTACGTGTGACCATATATTTAGTTTTATTGATATTTACTTCCAGTCCTAATTCCTTAGTGTTACTCAATAGTGTGTGCGTGTTGTCCTTTAGTATCTCCTCGCTATCGGCCAATAGTACTACATCATCAGAATAAACTAACAGCTTATTAATACCATTGAGTTGTAGGCCTTCCTCATCCTCTAAAGATTTGATGGAATGCTCCAGTACAAACTTGAATAGTATAACAAAATTCAATGGAGCGTTTCTTGTTCTTGAATCAGCTCTTTAATTTATGTTTTGCTACATAAATCTTTACCTTATGAGCTACCAAGTAAACTGTGCGAGGTTCCCTTGCCTAGAATAGCGAGGCTCATTCCATACTGTTTGGCCTTCCGACTCTCGGCTCCCCGGAATTGCAGTTTCTGACCTTATATTCTAGCATGATATCGTCCACTTTTTACCCCACTATCGAATCATTAGCCAGACTATCATCTTGCCTCCAATTGGCTAGGGTTAAAGAGCCACAATTCCATCTCAATAGCCACAAAGGAATTAGTTGCCAAGAAGGGGAAATCCTTTCTTTAGGTCATGCCCCTACCTATTTTTAAATTAGAGCTGGAGAACACTACTCCAGCTCGAGAACACTACTCCAGCTAGAGAAATTTACAATCTCAAGCGACTCTTAAATACTGATGTGACTGTGGAGGCCTACAAGCCGAGGTTTGAATTTAACAGTGTTTAAGTGCCAGTTCTTCAATCACACCTTTCCTAGGTGCAACCGGACTCCACGTCGTGTTGCCTGTTCTGAGATCCACAATCATAAAGATTGTTCTATTAAGGCCTAAGCTCAGAGAAACCCTAATTTGCTAAACTGTGCAAATTACCGGGTGTCTGGCCACCCTGCATCCTTTCAAGGTTGTCCTGCTTTCAAGCAGCCTTTGAAACTTACAGTAAGTTTCCAAACCTGACCCAAATCCTACAGTACTCAAAACACAAACCTAGAACCTTCACTTCGGTGAAGGTAATTCCCTTTATTTCCTTCAATGAGGCCCTAAAAACTGACACCTCTTCCAAAACTACAAATGAGAACAAAATGTTCAAGCTCAGGGCCGGCAAATGCCAACACTACCCCTAAGTGCTCATGCAGAGAGAATGATCCAAGGTACCTGGCCCTTGTTGGCTGGATTATCAAATCATATGAGCGTTTTCTGTTCATGAACCGACTTATTAACGTATGCTTTGCATAGGTTAATTTCCCATAGATGGCCTACATCTTAAATTGTGCGAGATTCTCTCGCCTAGAATAGCGAGGCTCATTCTGCACTGTTTGGCTTGCCAACTCTCGGCTTGCAGACAGTGCAGTTTCTAATGCCCTATTCTAGAGTGACATTGTCCACTTTTTATAACCAAACATTGAATTGTCAGGCGAACACATCTTGCCGCCAAATGGCTAGGGTTAAATATCTACAACCCCATCTTGATAGCCACGAAGTAATTAGCTGCCAATGAAGTCCCGTGGGCTACATTATGTAGACACTGGACGATGGCCGTCACTTTGTACAGCCTTTGAAAACATTGATAACGCAACTCTTGATGATGGAAAGTTAAAAGTTTTGATGAGCAATTCACACCAGCAAGTTGTTGAGTTCAAATCGGGCGGCGTCTTTCCTCATGCAGTATTCGTATCGTTCGCTTCGGTGGAGCAGTCGGCAAGATGCTCTCTTGTGACGACGCGGGCCCAGGTTTGATCCTGTTCACAACGTCGTTAATTTTTTTAATGCCTACACGTTACCAGGCTTCGTTAAATATATAAATTTGTATATGTAGGAAATAAATGCATTACAAAAAAAAAAAGAAAGAAAGAAGCAGGTCATATATAGAAAATGAATAACGATTAAAACATCTCATTACTTCGTTTATAAATCAGGAAGCATAACGATATTGTTCATTTCCACAACTAATTCAAAACGCTTCTGATTAATTTGTACTAAATCAAACTAACATCTAATTATTTCTATATAGGCCCTACAAGTATGTTCTGTATTATTTCATCGCTTCATACAGGCTGATTCTAGCAAGGACGGTTGTTGTCTAGTGGAGAGTAGTTTGATCCAGCTATCATGCTTTTTTTCTCTCTCCCATCCCTATTTCAATTCATTTTGTTTTATTTACAGCATTTACCTTGTCCGTCGCCGTGGCGTGGTCGGTAGAGTCCCTACTTTCCACTCCGGCGACCCGGGTTCGATTCCCGGCGGGGTAGGGAATTTTAAATCTCCACCCTGGGTCTGGGTGTGTTTGTGTGTGTCCTGCCCTTGTGTCTATTGGAGCACCGCAATGTAGCACCCCTTTGGAGGGCCCCTATGAAGCGTGATAATCTGCTTCAGGGTTCACTCCTTCCTTGCTAAGGATGAGGGATCCCTACTGCTGGACAGTTTGGATTAATGGGGCACCGGACTAAGGCTCTCAGGGGTTCTTATTATCGGAGAGCAAAAGGTTCTTATCTCAGGTGTAACGGAGGATTATTTGACAGGAGAGCGACACCAGGAAAATGTGAACAGTTCTACATTAATGCACACTTTTACACAGAAGAGTAGGCACACGTCTTTATTATTCAATAACACTTTCCGTACTATTTTTATTTGATGCGCCGGCGGAGATATTTGCTGAGTACGCCAATTTATATGGGGTAGATTTATGTTTCTACCGAGATATGTACCGCGGTTGTCCGGTAATACTAATCTTTCCACTTAACAGCACTCGGAGACCACATGCCTCCTTGACTCCCCTGCGGATTCTAACATAATAATCTTTTTTTCAAAATTGTTGGCCTGCCTACAGCAAAGTTCTCTGTCCGGCTTACAATTTATTTTAATATGCCCTCTGATTGGGCAGTACCCTGGTAGGGCGTATCTTCATTACTGTAACAACTTATCAATAAATAGGATTTTAATTGCAGAGGCGTTTGCCAAATTTGACTGGCTCATACCTAAAGGGATTTTTTGACTCTATTTGCCCATTGGCTGGAGGTCTTTTCTGGGCGACAATAGATGGCCTACCTCCTCCTTCCTTTCTCTTCTGGGCTTCCCACGCGATTTGATTTTTGGGTAATATATTTTTTCTTAACATTAGCAAAGTTTCAAAAGGCCGGATATCGGCAATAAAAAGATGTCCCAGTCCTAATTGGTTTATTGGGAAGAGAAAATAACACTTGTTTTTTCCTTACTTCACTTTTATAAGGGTCTTCCCGTATTAAGGGTGTTTTTGCTAAACAGTAGCCTGTACCACAAAAACAAGTTACCCAAAGGAAGTCATACTCTATTGTCCAAAGGGATCTGTATTGTTATACAGTGGCTTGTCCTTCATAAAAGTACAGAAACGAGCATACCTGCTCGCTCATAAATATATCACGTTGACGGACAGTCTACTTAGGAGAACTATGAAAATATGAGAAAAATATATTTATCTTAAGGTCCTTTATAAAAGTTACTTTGCGGCAAATGGGATTTGCTGCCATAAACATAGCAAAGTGGCGACATGTTTAATAGCTTTGCAAAACATCTGCCCATGTCTGACTGTCGATTGAGAAATAAAAAGAAGTTACTATTTAATATTAGATTCCCTTAAATATCATACATTGATATATATTCATAAGAATTTATATCATATCAATTATAGTTTAAATTTATAAAATTCAAATTATTACGGCTGGGGGATCTAAATCTTGCTTCAAATGCTCCTTTAGTGCTAGAGAACAATTGGGATTCAGCGTAATTTTCTCTACACTAAAAACTCTTGTTCGAAATGTATGTACCAATTCCTGATGGGTTTGAGTAAATACTTTGGCTGGAGTTCATTACCCTCTTTGTTGTCAAACATTGTAAGGGCTATACCTGCTTATAAGTACACCCTCTTTGACCATCTGCAAGTAAAGATTGCAACAAAAAAACCATACACAAATAACAGAACAACAAAAATTTTGTGACACACAAATATTTTGTCCTTATGACCTACATAACACCGTCATTCATTTCAAATTTTCTTCGTCTTTACAACTTCGTGTAACTTCACTGCTCGTGTATGAGCCACTAATTACGCTCTGATAATGCGTATTATCACCGAACCACTGATGAACACTTTGGCCAATATTTATGCCTTAACACTGATCATTCTTTTAATAAAACTGATCACTACACTTCCACACGCATTTTCTTGAAGTTAATTAAAATTAATTGCTTAACCTAGTTTTTACATTAATATGGCCGATGGGAATCTTTGGTGCCACGAACCGCTCTTTAAATCAGTGTAAATTCCATGTTTCCGATAATCTTATAATTTCAATTAAAAAAGACCATTAAATAAAAATTATTCATGTGGATCTGTGTCCCTATCAATTTCATCATTACATATTATCATTATTAATCTTTGTGATTATTATAATCAGTTAAATATATCATGTAGGATACTTATTTTGACCATCTAGAATATTAAATTCCGTTTATTAATTAATTCGGAGAATATATTTATTTCCGTTATTTCCTCTACCTAGAGAGAGTTTCTTTAAATAATAGGCAGGCTTAATTACCGCCTCCTTCGTACATAAAATAAAATAATTTTTGAGTGATATAATATTCACTTTTATATTTGCATGCCTCGCGCGCTTCAAGATTTGTTAACACTATAAATATTCATAGGTGTTTCCCTACTTGCGCAAAAGATTTTTTCATAGGTATTTCATATATACGAATAATAATGATTATTAATACATACAATGATACTTCTTAACATTTTTATTTTCAACATATTTCGGCATATCAGCCCATTTAATCTGCCAAAGCATAACTGGCTGTATCATTAATCAGTCAAACGACGTTATTGTCTTAAGCGTGCAAAATCTTTCCATTCGAATACAGAATCTCATAGCATGCCACATTCGCTTCCATCAGCGACCATGACTTCATCTCATCTCATGAATATAATTAGGAATCATTATCCTTGACTAACTAGATAATATGGGGTCACCTTGCCCTCAAATATTATCTCAAAAAAAATTAATATGTGTTATACAAACACAGTGACGTGCCGCTACGGCCCACGTCTACGAATTAAATTCTGTATATAAATCAGTAAATACATTCCTCACGCTTTAAGGATTAATTCGGTCACTTGGCCTTTCAATCAAGGTGCATTACGCTTCAACATATCTCACTAGCTTCTATGCCTATAATGTCGGCTGTTCTTTATAAAAATTATAATAATCATAATCTTATTCGCATTAAGATTGTTGTACAAGGATTCTTAAATTACCTATCAAACAATGACAATGGCCTATCTGAGCTCATTTTTACGTCTACTGGATTTTAACCTTTAACTTAGGCGCGTTCTTTCATCAATAATAAAATAATAGAATATTAAAATCAATCAAATACTTTTTACTTTGATAAACTCAGTTGATAATGCAGCTTTCTGCTCAAGCGATTACATTAAAACACGTTTAACGATATTCTCTCTCTCTCTTTCTTAATTTGTCAGCTATTCACAGCTAATTAATCGTTATCTAATATTGGCTATTCACAGATCCATCATGTTTATATGGTCCGAAATTTATTTAAAATTATTTTCTCAGTTCTAATTGTTATTGAGGCATTATTATGTCTTGCCCATAACTTGATTACCTAAATGATAGATATTTTTCTCAATTATACAATTGGTCTGTACAAGACAATGATCATTTCCTAGAATGATATTTTATTATTTAAACTCGTATTTAATTAGGGGTCACTATATTCATGATAGAAGCATCGTGCTCCCCTCTTGTTCGAACACATATAATACGGATACTTATTTCTCTCGTATTTAATTATTCAAATTAATCATTCATTGCGATATATCAATTAATCGCCCTTATTGAAAATGGATTTACCAACAATTCTTATTTAAAATGGATTTAACAATCAATCTTATTAATCCCTTGCCTCTCGTCATTCGAGACGTTTAATCATTTCACTTAATAACTAAATAATAAACCTCGATTTCCACTTAGAACTGAGTTCGAAAACCGGTTCGTGTACCAACATTTTTTCCAATCATTGAGTTTGTACAGATTTCATCCTACTTTCGGATTCAAAAATAAGAGCAAGGCTCTGATCAAAGAGATTAATGTGGTTTTTGCTTCGGTCGCGCATAGATAGACGATAATGTCGCGACAATTTAGAGGAATTTACTGAAAGTCCTCGAACAATATCCGACAGCGGAACGTACCTATTAACCCGTTTCAATTGACATCCATATTCTGCACACCACTCAAATCCTGAGACGTTTGGGACTGACCTGCTTGCAACAAAGGTTTTTGCAACCAGTTCGGTCGACTTTTCCCTTCCGCCTGCCACTCTGAACCAAGGAATATCTGATTTGGGGTCTTCGAGGTACCGTAAATAACTTTCCCTCGGCTTCGGTTTTATTCTATTACATTTGACTTTATCGACTGCCTTAGTTAAGCCCTTTTGGCTTCGGTTATCTATCTTCAAATGTTTCATTATCTTACCCGCGGCGTTAGTTCTAGTTTTCGATTCATTGTCAGGTATTCCTTGTTTCTGCACATTACAAGTAAATACATGCACATTTCCACAATCTTCACTTTTCTTGGCAATGCTAGGCCCTGATTTTATCTTATCATTAAGAAAATCTACACCCTGATTTGAGATTTCTTTAGACTGAAAAACTTCTGGGATACAAGTTATTCCTTCATTTGTTTGCAAATTTTCAAGGTTAGTTTCCTGATTGACAACTACACTATTTGCAGAATTTGTATCAGATTCTTTACCATTAATTAATTCTGACTCTGAATTATTTTCTGTTTTCAGCCCTATTTCCTCATGTTCAACATAACTAGATTTTTCTTTTATTAACCCTATTTTATCAATCCTAGCTTCCATCTCGTCGAACTTGCTTCCCAATGAACTTATATTTTCTATTATTTCTTTTTTTATCTCTGCTCTAAATTCTTCCAGGAATCTTAAAATGTTCTGGCTTTGGTCGCCTGCATTGTAACCGTTAAGTCCTGCCATTTTTGTATTTAATTATTAAACTTCTTAATTAACAAAAGTATTTGAATTACAGAAAAAATTACGACTTCCATGATATTTTAAAATTTTGTTTCTACCTTTTGGAGTCTTCATCTTTACCAGTTCTGGGTCTTCCCCTGGTCTTCCTCCCCTCTGCGTTCTCTCGTTGCCATCATCTTCTCAGAATATAGCTGTTTGGACTCCTCCGGTTGCTGATTTATTCCAGGCTGCTCTCTGCCGACTGGATACTGGCGTTCCTCCGTCTCGTGGGAGTTTTGTTGCTAGACACTGCACTGTTTTCGCAACTCTTCGAGCCACTCAGTTGGAGCGCCACTTTGGAGCGAACACCTCTGTGTAGCACCCCTTTGGAGGGCCCCTATGAAGCGTGATAATCTGCTTCAGGGTTCACTCCTTCCTTGCTAAGGATGAGGGATCCCTACTGCTGGACAGTTTGGATTAATGGGGCACCGGACTAAGGCTGCTCAGGGGTTCTTATTATCGGAGAGCAAAAGGTTCTTATCTCAGGTGTAACGGAGGATTATTTGACAGGAGAGCGACACCAGGAAAATGTGAACAGTTCTACATTAATGCACACTTTTACACAGAAGAGTAGGCACACGTCTTTATTATTCAATAACACTTTCCGTACTATTTTTATTTGATGCGCCGGCGGAGATATTTGCTGAGTACGCCAATTTATATGGGGTAGATTTATGTTTCTACCGAGATATGTACCGCGGTTGTCCGGTAATACTAATCTTTCCACTTAACAGCACTCGGAGACCACATGCCTCCTTGACTCCCCTGCGGATTCTAACATAATAATCTTTTTTTCAAAATTGTTGGCCTGCCTACAGCAAAGTTCTCTGTCCGGCTTACAATTTATTTTAATATGCCCTCTGATTGGGCAGTACCCTGGTAGGGCGTATCTTCATTACTGTAACAACTTATCAATAAATAGGATTTTAATTGCAGAGGCGTTTGCCAAATTTGACTGGCTCATACCTAAAGGGATTTTTTGACTCTATTTGCCCATTGGCTGGAGGTCTTTTCTGGGCGACAATAGATGGCCTACCTCCTCCTTCCTTTCTCTTCTGGGCTTCCCACGCGATTTGATTTTTGGGTAATATATTTTTTCTTAACATTAGCAAAGTTTCAAAAGGCCGGATATCGGCAATAAAAAGATGTCCCAGTCCTAATTGGTTTATTGGGAAGAGAAAATAACACTTGTTTTTTCCTTACTTCACTTTTATAAGGGTCTTCCCGTATTAAGGGTGTTTTTGCTAAACAGTAGCCTGTACCACAAAAACAAGTTACCCAAAGGAAGTCATACTCTATTGTCCAAAGGGATCTGTATTGTTATACAGTGGCTTGTCCTTCATAAAAGTACAGGAACTGCTCGCTCATAAATATATCAAGTTGACGGACAGTCTTCTTAGGAGAACTATGAAAATATGAGAAAAATATATTTATCTTAAGGTCCTTTATAAAAGTTACTTTGCGGCATATGGGATTTGCTGCCATAAACATAGCAAAGTGGCGACATGTTTAATAGCTTTGCAAAACATCTGCCCATGTCTGACTGTCGATTGAGAAATAAAAAAAGAAGTTACTATTTAATATTAGGTTCCCTTAAATATCATACATTGATATATATTCATGTTATATCCATTATAGTTTAAATTTATAAAATTCAAATTATTACGGCTGGGTGATCTAAATCTTGCTTCACTATGTGAGGATAAAATAAAATTAACAAAACAGGTAAAACAGAAAGGAAAAACAGTATAAACGAAAAAAAAAACCGCACTGCTTATTTACGTGCAATTATTTTCCCATGCAGGACACACAACGAAATAGAACGGATATTAGTTTCTCAAATATTAGTACACTTGTGAACCAAGTAACTGACCTCTGAACATGAGCAATGGCTTCGATCTGGGACTTAAAAATTATCTTTGTGCCATCAATTATTTCTAAGGCTGTACGTATGTATAAGTCTCTTAGGCTCCGGTATGCAGGACACTGGATGATGCCAGTCATCGTCGCTAATTAACAGTAGTAGTAAGAATGGAAAGAAGATAAATAATAAAGAAACAAAAGGAGGAAAAGCAGTAAAGACGAAGAGGGAAAAAAACCCGCGCCATCTATTCTGTAATCACAAACCAGACAGCCCAATTCCTATAAGTCTGCAATACCGACATTACTGAATAAGATAAGCGACTACGCTCTTTGCTTTTATAAGTGGGTGTTATGTTTAGATCTTGACAGTGATTTATTGCTTATAGCTGAGAACGTTCGCTGAAAACTTTAAAGTATGTTTACAATTTTGTTTTATTAGACACACAGTATAAACACCACTAGGAACTGCGAGGCCGATGTGCTTACGCTCAAATTCCAGTTTCAAACTTACTATCGCTACATTAGGCTAATATAACTGAGTAAAGTAAAAGTAAAGTGATCCCACTACAGGCCTCGAGAGGCCCTTGGGGTAGTAGGAGGTTAAGGCTCCCACTTTTTTTGGACAAACGGCACTTGATGTCAGCTGGATTGTCAGCCCTGCGTGACGGCCGCCTTTACCCCCAGAACAAGCGTCTGGTACTCATTTCCGTTAAAGGCTGAGTCGACCCCAGGCCATGGTGCCGCCAGAGGGGTTGGGTCGGTTTAAAAATCTTGACCCCACCGGGACTCGAACCCCCGACCTTCCGGCTTGTAGCGCAGTGCCTTAACCACTACGCTACGGCGTATAACTGAGACCAACTCGAATCGGTTTTGTAACACTTGCAATGAATCACGAGAATTATTATTCATCACTATATAGCCTACTATAGATGGTCCACCGCTGTGGTCTCGTGGTAGCGTGCTGCCTTCTCACGCAGCGGGCCCGGGTTCGATCCCCGGTCGGGACAGTTTTTCTGGGTGAGGTTTTTATCGGGGTTTTTCCTCACCTGTAAGACAAATCTCAGGAAAACTTTAAGGCCCAAACGGTCCCCAAAATCATATGGCCATCATCCTTATCATTATTATCATCATCAACATCCTTCACCGGTGTGGAAAGTAACGGGAAGCTACCACACCTACAATTCCCTAGTAAAGCTGCAAAGCATATCAAGAAAATGCTATGATTGCAGTGAAAGACCTGCCCTCGGGCAGAATTACTATGGATGGACTACTATAGATTTTTTCGCGTCTAGAAAATAGCATTGCCCTTGTGTAGCAATTCATCCCCTTTTATGTGAGATTTATTAATTGGTCAATTAATTTGAAATAAATAATTTATATAAATACCTTCACCTACAACCTTGCCAAGAAGGTGGGTGCCCGATTTATGGAAAAAATACTAATGTAGAACGTATAATTATCACCCAAATATCTAATAAAGTTAGGGGGTGAACACAATTATCGGATTAGCGGCTAGCAACGAAATTTGGAGATAATTCTATTTCCATCTCTGTCACTTGAAGAAGGATTATAGTCGGGGATATGGTTCTATCATATGACCGGGATACGGTACATGGACAATTGTTGCACCGGACTAGTTGGGTTCAGGTCTTCGGTAGAACAAGGATTTATATCTCGGGAATCCGTGATGAAGGATATTCACTGGGGATAGATAGTACACACGGTGAAATTTACGTTCAACTTTCATTGGCACTTTGACTTACATTTGGCGTATTTAACGACGACTTGACACGAAGACTGTTGGTGGCCGGAAACGTATATTTGTTATTTACTGCACGTGTATAACAAATTAACCTAACTTCAACGTTTGAGTCAAACAAATGCGCTATCACTTATTATAGTTGCTTGACTTTATAGGGTCAGAACTAACAATATTTATAACTAGAGCGAGGAACAGACAGGTGCTAATGGAGAAGACTACATAACAATGAACTACATGGTCTTTATAGGAAGCCAAATATAATAAGAACAGTTAAATCTCGTAGACTGCGATGGGCAGGACATGTTGCACGTATGGGGAATGAAAGACGTTCATGGAAACTTCTTATAGGAAAGCCGGAAGGAAGACGCCCAGTTGGTAGACCAAGAATGAGGTGGGAGAACAACATTAACTATGATTTGAGGGAAGTAGATTATACAGGGAATGATTGGAAAGCATTGGTTCGGGATAGGGATGTATGGAGAGCTTATGTCCGCGCGGCCATGAACCTACGGGTTCGATAGTGCCAGTGAATAAGTAAGTAAGAGAGCGAGGAATTATATGAAGAAAATTATATTAAAATATGAAATCATAATAACAAAATATGAAAAATATGAAAATTAGGACAGAAAAATATGATGAAGCTACTATTTTCTTAATTGTTTACATATATTTATATACACAAGCTCTGTATAATTTATGGGTACACATACCAGCAAACAAATGAGACAAGAAGACCTTTTCTTAGTCAAGAAATCAAGACTTTCACTGCATTTCCATTTTAATTAATTTTTCATTAATTCTGACTCAATATACAATATCCTGTTCATGATTTGAAGCAATTCTAATGACTCACGTTGAAGTGTAGTTGTTTGAGAAATAGCACTAACAAGCCGGAAGGGCATGGGTTTGAGTCTCAATGGGGTCAGGTTTTTAGCAGGACCAAACCTTCTGGTGTCATCATAGTCCTAGGGTCTACTCAGCTCTTAATTTGAATGAGTACCAGACGCATGTTCTGGGGCAATGGCGGGCGTCACACAGGACTGAGAACCCAGTGGACATCCCTTGACGATTGTCTAGAAATGTGGAAATCTCAACATCCATCTACCACCAAGAGCCTCCCAAGCCTGTAGTTTGACAATTTATTTCAATAAATTAATACTGGGTATATATAAAACACAATCAATTAATTTATCCAATGATATTTAATTATGAAATCCAAACATAAACAAAAAAACAAATCATAGTAACCATAGTAATATGTTCCCATCGAATTTACCACTGACAAAATTTAGAGTAGGTACAGCTTGGATGACTTCTGTTTACCTTGCATAAAGATAATGAATTCCAGTATATGTAAATGTCACAATAACATTAAATTGGATGAATCAGAACACACGTAGACCAAGTCTTAACTAACTCACTTGCATGATCGAAACCGTAGGTTCATGGCCGCACGGACATAAGCTCTTCATACATCCCTATCCTGAGCTAATATTTTCCAATCATCCCCTGTATAATCTAATTCCCTCAAATCATGGTTAATGTTATTCTCCCACTTCATTCTTGATCTACCAACTAGGCTTTTCCTCTGGTTTTCCTACAAGAAGCTTCCATGCACATCTTTCATTTCCCTATTCGTGCCACATGTCCTGCCCATCGCAGTAGACCAAGTACTGTATGTCATATTTGGAGAAACAAGATGTTAAAATGAATCAATCCACAAATAATTATTCTAGGGTGTATTTCAAAACTCTCTTTGCAATTACAATTATTTTTAATCCTATACATTACACGTATGAATATGGTGAAATGTAGTTAGAATTATTTTAACATTAGTTTTTCCGTGAAATTTGCCTGAGCACAGTATGGTATACTCATGCTTTGATTAATCCAATTATCAATTCTGTTCGTAATAAACATAAGTTTTTTCTATATTTTTTAATGTCTGTCAGGATTATTTTGTACGATCAAAAAGTATGCTCCACACCATATAACGTTATGGGAGCAAACGTGTACCGCGCTATATATGCTAATTTGATGTAAGTGAGAATAATATAGGCCTTACCTACAAGAACTTTAATAATTTCATAAACTGTGGAGTAAGATCTTATTCTTCAGTACATCTTCAAGTTTAGCAGCAGCAGTCTTCCCTACATTTAAATACTGTAATCCATTCACAAAGTAAGACGTCCTTAGGTATTAAAAAGGAACAGTTGTTACCTGAGAGATAGAGTAGGTGGTTATTATTGTAATATTGTTGTTCTACTTATTCATGTTCTTGTCGCATATTAGGAAATCCCTGTTTTTATTCTGTAGTTTCGGACAAAAGCCTCCACTTGGTCATTCCATGTCTCCTTTTTTCAATTATTTTCTTTTATCAAATCTATTTATCTTGTTCCAGATGGAAAACTAAGGAATTTTCGGCTGTCTACCACAATACATTGTCAAAAAATTTCAAAACTACAGTCACTTCAAAAATGTTTTTAACCAATTAGTAGAAATTTTATTTAAAAAATTTAAAGTTGAAAAATATGAAGGAATATTAAAATTTTACTAAAATACGAACATTTTGCCAAAATATTATGAAATATGAAAAAAAAATATGTAGGTCTTATTTGATTCTACATATCATAAAATGTAAAGATACTTTGTCTCAGCGCTCTCTGACTAATAGTTTAAAACATGAAATTTCATAAAAATCCTCGCTCTATTTATTACACTCAACAAAGCGCGCTCTGAATGACAGCGCCGAAACTTAGAGGAAATGCGCTTGCGGCTGGCGCACAAGCTAGTAGTTATGACTTGGACAAAGCGATGTGTCGCCTATACTGGCACTCGCGTTAGTAACTTAATGTTTACTTAGGCAAAGCGATGTGCCCGCTGACTGGCACTCTCGCTACTTAATTTTTGCTAAGTAAGAATATTTATTTTCTCTGAGTGGACCGGCATCCGTCCCTTCCACCAAAAGTCTTAGCGTCTCACAAAACAGTTCATATGTTACAACAATTTTGATTTGTAATCATATCTTGAGGGCGTTGTCGGGGGTGTTAAACTTAAGCGTTTGTGGTCATATCCCTTCCCTTTAAATTAGTTGCATCCTAATATGAGATGTCCAGGGTTGTCCATATGAGAATAATATTTACTAGGGCGGATTTCGTTTGTTGGCATCTACCTTATGCCGCCAAAGAAGACCCCTGTGGTTAACGCACATGTTCTAGTTAAATTGGTTTGTGATGGCTTTTTTCCGTAACTTGCCTAGGAAAACCCGGTCGCTTGTTCGCTTATTGTAAGTAGTTTTTGGATTGGCTATTGTATTTACAAATGAATAATAGCGCAGTCTCGTAATTCCGTTCTACAAAGGAAACTGCAAACTTTTTCTCCATTATATAAGGGCTTACCGTTCCATTGTATGATGTTTACTAGTGTGGTTCACCACAATAGCAAAGGTTCAGGTCTATGACCGAGCGCTAATCACTTGGTACTAGTGTTTTATTTATTGCATACGAAATTGTTTTATGGTAGGTTATATCATTTTAATTTTGTTACCAATTAATTCCAATTTTAATTCAATTTCATTTGAATATAAATATGCCCCACTTCTGATAATAATTACAAGTTAATAAATTATTCACCCTTAATAAAAGTCCTTATTTTTCTGTGTAAAGGAGGCTGCGTGAATGACTGGGTGCACACTCAGTCTGGGGCGTCAAGTGGCAACAGCGTTCCCATAAGAGAAATACTATTCTGCTAGACATGATTAAATCTATAGCAGACTACCCAGCGTTGTCCGGGTATTAATCCGTATGTATTCTGATCTTATTTTGAATAAAGAGCTTAGAGACCCCGAAATATATGAATTCGACGTTAATCTCGGTAATTTTGAACATTTTTATTTTTCACCATTTCTTATCTCTATGCCGACTAACTAACTAAACTCACAAGCATTATCAAACCCGTAGGTTTATGGCCGCGCGGACGTAAGCCCTACATTCATCCCTATCCTGACCCAACGTTTTCCAATTATCCCCTAAATAACACTGATCAACATGATTTTTGTCTCATGAGTACCAATACTTGTACTTAATGCAGTTTTTATCGAGTTATTAAATATGTATTCGGAATTTCTCCATCACCCACAGTTTTTTATTTCATTTTCAATTAATGGATTTAAATAATATTTTTTTAATAAACGTTTTTTCGTCCATTTGTCCAATGAAAATAAAAACCAAATGAGCTAACTCAAATGGTTTTCAGCTTTGGAAAAAAGATATCAAGGCAAATGGAATCCTAATATGCTGGCCGATTATTGTTGGACCATCAAGAGGGATGCTCCACAGGCGAAATATAGCAGAAAATCGTAATTTCTTACTTTCTAGGTGAGTCCGAATGTTCGAATATTGTGTAGTTACGAATGTAGAAAATATTAAAGTGTTTGAAACTATAAATGCCTGTTTCTCGAAAACCTTGAATGATGTAGAAACACCGATACTCTTACTTACTTACTCACTGGCACTATCGAACCCGTAGGTCCATGGCCGCGCGGACATAATCTCTCCATACATCTCTATCCTGAGCTAATGCTTTCCAATCATTCCCTGTATAATCTACTTCCTTCAAATCATAATTAATGTTATTCTCACCACCTCATTCTTGGTCTACCAACTGGGCGTTTTCCCTCTGGCTTTCCTACAAGAAGCTTCCATTCCCCATACATGCAACATGTCCTGCCCATTGCAGTCTATGAGACTTAACTGTTCTTATTATATCTGGCTTCCTACAAAGACCATGTAGTTTGTTGTTATGTAGTCTTCTCCATTCACCTGTCTGTTCATCTCTCTTTGGTCCAAAAATTTTCCTAAGATCTCTGGGCCGTCCTATGAAACGCTGGAGGGAAAATTTTCTATAGGATCGTAACAGGCCTTGGCCTAATACTTGGAAGGAAGATGTTTTTTTTTGTTCTTTCCTTGTCGTCTATATATTATGTAGCCTATGCCTATTATATATTATTAATCAAATTTAGATAATTCATAATTGAATAATTGTCCCGAAAGAGACCTAAACCACAAAAATTCGAAAGTTGAATTTTCGGTGGATTGGTGATTTATTCGGAGAATATCACAGCATGATGCATGTAAAACTAACCCTGCTTTCTTCCAGACCAGTTTTATTTATTTTTAAAAGTTGGCATTCAAGCGAATAGCAAACAAAATGGCAGTAAAAGTTATTCAAGTCATTGAGTAGCAGTTTATGGGTTGATCTGTTTTCAGGTTTTCATTGTTATTATATGTATAATTTAACGCTGGTGAAGAGGAAGAGAAGACCTTAAGGTCTTAACTCCATCAGGTAAAATAAATAAGCCATTAAAATATATATACAGTCAATATACCCATTTCACCAATTAATGTTTAAAAAGGTCAACAAGTTTCCACAGCCAAGCTGTCATTCTCAAGACCAGATATTGACTGAGCCAATTAATGTTTAAAGGTCAACAAGTTTCCACAGCCAAGCTGTCATTCTCAAGACCAGATATTGACTCAGTCAATATCTGGTCTTGAGAATGACAGCTTGGCTGTGGAAACTTGTTGACCTTTTTAAACATTAATTGGTGAAATGGGCATATTGACTGTATATATATATATTTTAATATTTGATCACCAAGAAGATCACTTGTGTATTAAAATAAGCCATTAAATCATTAAATTATTAAAACTTCCTACTTTCCACAAAAAGCTGACTATTTTAAAATTATATTAATATATCAAAACTGTAAACAAGCAATTTTCAATCAAGTCAAGAAAAAAGTGTTACTACTCATACTGTATCCAATCTTAACTTTCTACATACAATAATCGATTCCATTCAATAGTAATAATAATGATGATAATAATGAAGATAATGTCCACTGCTGTGGTCTCGAGGTAGCGTGCTGCCTTTTCACGCAGCAGGCCCGGGTTCGATCCCCGGTCGTGGCAGTTTTTCTGGGTGAGGTTTTTATCGGGGTTTTTCCTCACCTGTAAGACAGATGTCAGGAAAACTTTAAGGCCCAAACAGTCCCCGAAATCATATGGCCATCATCCTTATCATTATCATCATCACCATCATCCTTCACCGGTGTGGAAAGCGACGGGAAGCTACCACACCTACACAATTCCCTAGTAAAGCTGCAAGCATAGCATGAAAATGCTATGATTGCAGTGAAGGACCTGCCTTCGGGCAGAATTACTATGGATGGAATGAAGATAACAATACTATATCTGAGAAGCAAAAGTGCATATGTCCATTTATTCAATTCTGAGTTGTGTATACTTTTCCAGCATGCATGAACATATATACAACATGGAATAAAGGCAGTTGTCCTTATGATTTTGATGTAATAATATTGGCAGTTGTCCATGTGAGACATCTGCCTAATACTTCCAATTTTAAACAGTTTTCTGTTCAGTAAAGGGCATATGTGGCACATGTCTTTTTTTTCCACTCAAATCTAGATGGAGTAAATGGTTGCACTTTGCTGGGCATATGCAGGCCTATGACCTTCTTCCTCTAAAAAATGCAATGTAACATAGGGTACAGATGAGATCGCAAGAATATTATGATGCTGTTTTCTTGTTTAACATGTTTGTTCATGTCGTAAGACTATCAAAACATGCTGATGCCCTATTGATGATAAATAGGCTTTGCGGTTTTGTCATAAGTAATGCCACAAGTAATTTCCAAATTATCAATAAATTGACGACTCATGAAATGAGGAGTGAATTTATCTAGAGAATTTGGAAATCAAGAGTGGCATTTGTTAGGACTATTTAACAAATAAAATTGAGCTTGTTTAGTTGTTTCTTGACTCACCTCATACTTCTCACCAACACTTCTTAAGAAGAATGAGGTGAGTCAAGAAACAACAAAACAGTATTTAAAAACACTCATAGTGTTATTTCCTACCTACATAACTTAATAAAATTACGCTGTTTACTCACAAATCATTATTTAAATAGTTATTTTTAAAACTTATATATTTAATGTAAACAGCGATGTTTGAAAACAAATGAGAAATTATTGTTATGCTTCATTTGTTCATGACTGCAACCAGATCATATTGTTTAATGTCAAAGGAACGCAATATTGTAAGAATGCACCCTAATGGAAAAATTTATAACCAACATTATAGGTTAATTAATTAATTTCTGATGTCCTATGACGTAAATAAGTCAATTATATTTTTCTGGAACGTAAATTCCTGGGAAATAATATGTTTAAAAAGTGCAAACAATGGTTTCTTTTTTTTTTTGTGGTATAATCAATTGCTACAATTGTTTTTATATTATATCCCGCAAGCACTATCTGCTAACATTCGTGCACTATATATACAATCTGGTAGCCACATGCAGTCACTGCAAAATAATGCTATGACCTATTCAGAATGTTGAAAAGAGGAGCTTGATTTTAGAGTGATGAAATTAAATTGATAAAATGAGGTGAAAAACAACTGTGATTGGTTGTAAATAAAAAATCATTGAAATGTGATTGGTCATTGACTCCCATTTGGGGCATGAGTTAAATAGTCACCAGAATTATATTGGATCATGTACTTTCTCCTGGTACATTAATGACATCAGCCAGAGGTACAAGCAGGTTACAATGAACACTATGGTTTATTTACCAACTGTGTTGTTTATATGGGAGCGCTGTGTTTGTATAAGGAGTTGGTTGTCATCCAGGTCAATCGTAAAGACGGTACACCAGTCAGCTATATCTACACTAGGCGTGACCAATTTTTTTTGGAAAAGGACCACTGTCGTTAAGATGAATCGGTTTGTGGGCCACATTATCTTATTTTTTACCGTATTAAATAGGATCCAAGATAAACCAATTATTTTAAATATAAAATAGCTAATATATTGTGATGTTATTTTTAGAAAAAAATATTCATAAATTAGTTAAATTATTTTTAAAATTAAATTAAATATATATTTTTGCATGTATAATCTAATTCTAAAATCTAAATAGAACAATATTTTCTTGCTGTTACACTTAGAAGCCATAATTAACAATTATAAAACACACAGAGTCAATTATATTCTTCAAACCTCTCACTAACACTGACACTACAATATGAGTGAACAATTGCATACTATTTTTTTTTTCAAATATAATTCGTCCATCAGTAAGATGTTTAAAAATGAATAATATTAATATTGAAAGAAGCACTACTGGCTTTATAAGTAATGTTTAAATTCCCAATAAAATGTCTTCTTAATAAAGAAGCTGCCATTTGCAAATATCGTAGCAATGGCTCGTAGCATTTAAGGTTAGGGAGTTAACTATGTAGAACAGAAAAATATGCAACTAGATTGGAGGCCTAGGTAGCTCACTTTGAAGAGCATTGACATAGAGAGTCAAAGGTCCTGGGTTCAAACCCCAATCTAGGCGTATATTTTTCTTTTCCAATATAACTGCAAACTAACTTGAAATGTACAAAATGTAATGATGATAAATCATTTGACACACACTTGCCTTTGAAAGTAGTAGCCGCACAGTCAACAATACACAGAGACTTCAAGGTGATGCGCGGAAGGTAAGATCATAAATAAAAATGTGGGCTGGGCATTTCTTAAAACAGATGTGATTTCTCCATGTTTTGAGTAAGAGGATGAGTAGGATGAACTTTTGCAAACACATGTGTTGGAAACAGAAAAAGTCTTGCTATTTCAAATTTATCTTATACCAAATACAATTACTTATTTCATAAATAATATTAGATTATAACTTACAAGTAGACCTATCACTACTGGCCAATTGCAATGTGATAGAGCAAATATCATTGCAGGCCACATGCGATGGGATCGAGGGCCGCAAGTGGCCTGTGGGTTGGACACACCTAATCTACACTGTAGGTACTTATTGCAAAATCTATTAAAACTTAGTTGAAGTGTGGTCATTAATCATGAATGATATGCTCCATTATTTACATTTACGTTGGGCATGCCATAGCATGACGGTTAAGGCAATGCACTACAAACCGGAAGATCGAGGGTTTTCGAGTCCCAGTGGGGTCAGGATTTTTAAACTGACCCAAACCCTCTGGTGGCACCATGGCCCTGGGGTCTACTCAGCCTCTAATGGAAATGAGTACCAGATGCTTGTTCTGGAGGTAAAGTTGGCCTTCATGCAGGCTGACATCGAGTGCTGATTTTCTAGAAAAGTGGGAGCCTTAACCTCCTGCTACCCCAAGGACCTTCATTGGCCTTTAGTGGGATAACTTTACCTTTATTTACATTTTCTGCACTGTAACCTCCCTCATGAGTGAATGCCAGATATTTGAACTCCCTCTGAACCAGGCAATTCTTCTTGACAAATTCAGAATCCGGTTCTGTGACACGATGAAGAGGATTACATCATAAATGATTTTATAAAAGAATTAGTTTTTCTGAAATTTCTGTCAGATTATCAGCCATGTGTGATCTCTAGCATTTACCAACAGAACATATATCTGATAATTTCATTAGAGTTTGAATTGATCTGGGGGCCATGGTGCTGCCAGAAAATTTATGCCAGTTAAAAAAAACAACCCCCTATTTAATAATACTATAAAATATATTATAAACTGAGATAGTAACATTTGTTTCTAGCACCAAACATCACCATTCAAATTTTATATGAAATATAATAATTTATCATTATTTCTTAGCTTTTATTATATTCATAAATAATTAGAAACAACCTTACCTCAAATACTGCATAATCATTGGACTCCATTTCTGCCATCCCACATATTTACCCAGTTAGAATCTCCTCTGCACCACCTTTTATCTACTTCATTTTTTCTTCTACCGTTTGCTTCATTCCTGTAAAATTTTTCATTACATGTCAGCTGATAAGGAAACTGTTGAAATGAGTCTTCAGGATAAGACTAAATTCAGGAAAGATAGGTGTAAATGGAGGAATGTCTACACAATATGACTTCAACTTGTACAACATTGTGTGCAAAAAATTTATTATCAGATGAAATTTAGATAATTTTCAAAAACAAGATTCATACTCAATTTTCATTTCATAAGCAAAACCACACTAGCATGATTACATAACACTTTACACCATCTTGTTCACAAGGACATACAAATATTAGTCAACATACATTTAACCATTAAATTAATGTTATTTATTACCTCACCTCATATCCTTTTTCTTCTAGACTGCAGTTTCGGAGCTTATCTCCATCATCAATAGCCTCTAGTTGACCGTTGTTGTTTCTTGATGGTTTTCTTCTTTCTTCTATTGGAGGACCGATGAACCTCTGGATCAGGTCAAAATTTGCAGAAGTTTTGAAATTCGTGAGTTTATCTTTCTTGTTTTTCTGGATGCGATTTTTTCCCAGACCGTGACTTCTTTCTGTTTATCTGTGTGTTCGATTAGGCTGGCTTTTGTATTGATTAAATGTTTTTCAAACCAGGCATGGGCTGTTACAGCTGACGTATCCACTTTAACCTTCTCTACATTTCTGAGATGTTCTTTCAATCTAGTTTTTAAATTTCTTTTTGTTTTTCCTATACAGATTTTGTGACAATCCTTACATTTGAACTGATATATTCCTGATTTGTATTCTTCTTCAAATGAGGGGGTCAGTGGAATAAGGGTCCATCCCAACTGCACTAAGATTGGAGAAAAATTGCATTTTATTAAATTCTACATTGAGTAAAATGTATAGAGCACACATTGATTGTATTTGGTATACGTCTTGTACATGAAATAAGCTTTCTGCCTGCAAATGTATAGATCACTATGTTGTTTCATATGTCTAATCAAAGAAAAAGATAAATGAGAAATACAACAGAAATAAACAAATAACACTTTTTAACTTGAATATTGCAGTAATCTACGTATTCTACATTTGCAGCATTTGTATAATAATAATATAATAATAATAATAATAATCATCTGATTTAAGGCTGCTGTGTACAAATGTCATGAGAGTCATGATGTCTTATCATCCTATCATTAGGATATTTTGTTGTCAATATGACATCTCGTAATACAGGACACTTTCCTTTCCCTTTTTTAAAAGCTTATTTCTTCCTCTAAACCAAATCACAGAAACTGGATTTTACGTACATTACATGTCTGTTTCCCACAAAACGAAACTGAGATGCTTTTCTGATGTCTATCTTATGCTTGTCCAGTGTCACATTTCTCTTTGTGAACATTTAAGTTATCCAAATCTTTAAAATCTTCTGCATTTATCTCAATTACTGTGAATGGTTTCTTTGTTCAACTCTTTCTTATGAGGTGAGCCCACTGTTCTGATGTATAAACCATTTGTGTTTTTCTTTTAACTTTTTCAATCACACCAAAGTCAGCATCACAGGGAAAGAAAGTGTGACCTGGTACAATAAATATATGTTCAATTTCTTCGATCCAACCACAATCAATCATGTACAGCCAAAGTCACATTTTGTATAATTCTTGTTTTGAACAACACGAGTCACTATATACATTATAAGTTTATTTTTATTAGCTCCTTATTCAATCAGTGGCACAGCTTTTAATAAACAACTAGCAATTTCGTCCGCACCTCTTGAAGCAACTGATTCAGGCCGATATATATTCCTTTCCACTGTTGCGTAAAATGTTCTGCTTCGTTTTATTCCACCCTTGCACATTTATTTTTCTTTTCTTATATTTTATTACACTATTTCCATTTGCACAAGAACTTGCCACATCAGCCATTCTGCATTTACTGATATTTGCCAGCAATGCTAGTCAGTATTGCAGCGGACTACAGAGTAGCGGACAATATACGGTCACATGTCAGCAGTCGGGATGGGCCTTTATTTCCCGCGCGCGTGAAGAAGTTAGACATTTTTCTTAGACACAAAGTCTCATTTACCCTCTTTTGAGCAAAGTTAGAATTATGAGCTTCTAAAGATTAACAGAAGATGGCCATAGGATACATAATCTGCAAATAACTAAAAATCAACCATTGGTTGGGATGGGCCCTTATTCCACTGAGCCCCTCAATTTTTGACCTGATCCAGAGGTTCATCGGTACACCGATAGAAGAAAACCGCCAAGAAACGACATAACAATGGTCGACCAGAGGCTACTGATGATGGAGATAAGCTCCAAAACTGCAGTCTAGAAGAAAAAGGATATGAGGTGAGGTAATAAAAACATTAACTTAATTCTTAAATTAAACCTCATAGTGTTCTTTCCCTGTGAAAGTTAAATATATAATAAAGGGTCCCTTTAGGTACCATGAGCTGATTAGATCGGCTCTGATGTTTTTGTCCATTACCTGCCAGATAATATACTTACATACACTACTTGCAAAGCCAATCACATTGGCAGATGCGATTAAAACTCTGACACAAGAGATTTTACCAGTGGCATGTAGAGGGTTAATTGGGATAAAATTTTGAAATTGAATAACATATTGGAACAAAAGATGGGCTGATGTAGTAGAAAATATGTTCAAGTATTTAGTAAAAATGTAATGATATAAAGAATCTCAAAGTCAACTTCTTTTTCAAAATAAGGCAAGATGAAATTGAATTTCAATAAAAAATAATGAATTCCTAGTGTTGTTTTTTTTAAACATTTCATTGGCATTTTTTAGGCATGATAAATGCATCAATGCTGGATGGAAATAAGCTTTTAAATATGAGTTCTTTGTGGTAAATATAATTAAAATGTCATACATTTCTGGTTACAAGTACATAGTTTTACCAGAAATATTGTGTTCAGAAATTTATTGGTGCATTACTTTTTATTGATGTTGAGTATTGGTCTAATTTTCACATATACATAAAAAAAAACTCAAACTCCATGGCGCAACAGATCTAGAATGCCCTTGGCCTACCAGCCGGCTGCTGCCTCCCATCCACATGTGTTAATCACAGAGGTAGGCGATCATCCAGCCAGTATAAGGGTGATATGTGGTCCCCAGCCATTGTAGCTAGTTTTCTCAACCTGGAGCTGCTACGTATTGTAGCTACCCAATATCCTCACGATGCTGGTTGGGCACTAACTCCAAACTGGTCGAAATTCCATGAGAAAATTTCTACCCCCACAAAGATCCAAACCAGTGCAAATCCTTGCCTTAACCACTTGGCTATGGCATGGAGACTCACACAATACATAGGGGATGTGAAATGTAAGAACTCTTATTTGATACTTTTTGATCACATGGTCTCTTTTAGCACAAATTAAATTAAAGAGAGAAAATGAAATTGATTTTTTTATTATTGACAAAAAGAATTTCCCATATAGCAAAGCAGCATATGTATTGAAAAATAATAAAAAAATTAATTGTACCATTTCATGACCCCTATGTACTACATGAAAATCAATCAAATAATCACCTTCATTTAAAACTATAAACTGCACCGATGAAGTACACAGATGAAGCAAGAAGCACAGCTCCAGGACAACAGAACATCGGTCGTGAAATCACTGAGGATGAAACTGCCTAGGTTTTGAAACCGGTCTAATAAGTAGATGGAATATGAGTTGAGGAGAACAGAATTTATTTTAAAATTTAAATTATACCTCATAGTGATATTTCACATAATACTGTAGTTCAATAAACATATTTCTGAACAAATATTTACAGTATTCTGCTTAAATAATTAAAATGATCACAGAAATTTACCTTGTTAATATCTATTTCACCACACACAGAGCACGAAAGCCTGAACTAATATTTTCATAAAAATGATAACTGCTATTAGATGCAAAATGTTTTCTCTCACTACAAAGCTGTCTCTTGCCCACAATTAAAAACAAATTAAATCCTAATTAATTTATTCAAATAAGTAAAACAAAATATATTTAAGAAAAATTGTATCACCTCACCTCATATCCTTCTTATTAGACTGGTTTCAGGACCTTATTAGATTCCATCTTCAGTACTTTTGTGACCATTGTTATGTCGTCTGGCGGTTCTTGAAGATGACATGACATAAAAATTAAATGAATTGTGAATTCTTCTTACCTCATACTTCTATGTTTTTTTTAATACAGCACCGCAGTATCGGCAACCATCGTCAGCTATTTTCACAACTGTCAATTTTTTCTTTTGCCGGTAATTATCCAAACTGCCATCTGGCGTTCTTTTGAAGGAGTGATTTTCTAAACTGCCATCTGTTGTATTTTTGAAGAACTTTGTAATCAAGCTTGGTTCATCCAGAATCTCTAAGTTCATGGTTCTAGTATGGTTTTTTTGAATATATATCTTTTCCCAAACTGTTAAATCCAAAGGTTTAGCTTCTTTCTCAATTCTATGATTCTCTAATAAACTATGTGCTGCTATAGCTGATTTTTCAATTTCTCCATTCATTATATTTCTAAAGCCGACGATGGTCGCCAATACCGCAGTGCTGTGTTTAAAAAAGCATAGAAGTGTGAGGTAAGAAGAATTCACAATTCATTTGATTCTTATCAATAGAACCTCAGTATTAAAAATTCCCCCAAATTTATTATATTAAAATAAAACGACATAACATTCATGAAATTACTGAGGATGGAACCTAATAAGGTCCTAAAACTGGTCTAATAAGAAGAACGTGAGGTGAGGTGAATATAAGTTTTCTTAAATAAATTATACCTCAGTGTTAATTCCTAAACAGTCAAGTTCAACCAAATTTAATAAAAATTAATGGGAAATGACACAGTAAGGTAAATTATCAATAGAATACATATGAATCAGGAACTTCCCATCTCACCTGACATGTTTTGAAAATTCAAATTGAAAATAAACTAAACTTAAAGCATTTACAAAGATCAATAGAACTCACAATATGGAAAAATATTTATATTCAAAAGAACAAGGACAGGACTATGAATTTTAAAGTTCCCAGCAAACAAGTTTTGATCTTGAAGTTCATTCAACCCAACTAAATGGCACGAGAAAAGTTGTTAACAAGCTCAATTCAAACAGTAAGCATATATGGTGAAATTAAATGTTTCTTACCTCTCCTCATATAAATCTTCTAAGTAGATCGCGATTTCGAGACCATAATGGTCTCATCTTCAGTACTTCTTTGGCGACTGATGTTATGTCGGTTGGAAGAAACTCTTCTTCTTCCCTCTGTTGGTGGACCAATGAACCACCAACAGAGGGAAGAAGAAGAGTTTCTTCTGATTGACATAACATCAGTCGCCAAAGAAGTACTGAAGATGAGACTGTTATGGTCATGAAATCGCGATCTACTTAGAAAATTTGTATGAGGAGAGGTAAGAAACATTTAATTTCACCATAAATTAAACCTCATAGCGATTAATTGCTATAAAAGTTAAATAAAAGTAAGCATATAGCTGAAGATGAAAATGAAGGTTATATCACAAGAAGCACATTTCAGGAGGTGAGATGTATAGTTTCCAATTCATATATACATTTATTTTTTTTCTATTACAGTAAACCAAATTCATCAATAATTCCAACTACTGTCCCAATCAACTATTTTTTTACCCCATAATATTATTAGAGAGATTGTGAAATAGTAATGAAGTTTGTAATATTGGACACCTCTTCTAACAGAAACACAACCTCACTTTAATTCTTTTTAGAATCATTTCCTGTAGCTCTGGGTACAATGCCACAGGAGTAAAAATGTAATAACATGAATGGAGGAAATGCCATTCACAACCTCTGTCCAATAGACTCAAAGATACCATTTAACTATTAGAAGTTCATGATAAGCTGGCAACTTCTTCCAGGGACTTTACATTACTCAAAAAGCTGTCAAGAAGTAAAACCAGAAAGTAAAGTCCAGTAAAGTGAATCCTAAAATTTAGGAACAGGTTCATGATAATCATGATGATGAATGATAGCAGGCAATAAATAATTTAAGATTTAAAATAAAATTCTTTACATCTCATATCCAGTTTTCTAATTAAACCAGTTTCAAAACCTAGGTGATTTCATCATCAGTCATTTTACTACCATTGTTATGTCATCCAGGAGAACTGCTTCTTACTCCATCAGTCGATGGACCAATAAAGATCCAAATTAAATTCGCTAGGAATTTCTTACCCCCTCTATTGGTAGACCAACGAACCTCTGAATCAAATCAAATTCTCTGGGAATTTCAAAATTCATTACATCAACAGATGGAATAAGAAGCAGTTCTCCTGGACTATTTAACTCATCCCCCAAATGGGAGTCAATGACCAATCACATTTCAATGATTTTTGATATACAACCAATCACAGTAATGTTTCGCCAAGAATTTACCAACTAAAGTTTATCATAATAAAGAAAGCACCTCCCTTTTAACATTCTGAATAGGTCATAGCATTATTTTGCAGTGACTGACTCTCTAAGAAATACGGCTACCAGATTGTATATATAGTGCATGAATGTCAACACGTAGCGCATGCGGGAGTTGATATAAAAACATTTGTAGCAATTGATTATACCACCAAAAGAAACCACTGTTTGCACTTTCTTAAATGTATTTTTTCCCAGGTAATAACATTCCAGAAAAATATTGTCATATTTACATCATAGGACATCAGTAAATAAATTAATATACAGTTTGATGTGTTTTATTTTTTCTCCATTGGAGTGCATTCTTATAATATTGCATTCCTTTGGCAATAAATAATATGATCTGGTTGCAGTGATGAACAAAAGAAGCAAATGAAGCATATCAATCATTTCTCATTTGTTTTCAAACATCGCCATTTACATTAAATATATAAATATTTTAAAATAACCAATAGTCTCTTGCTAAATGTACCGCAACACAGGACATCACATCACTCCATGTCATTTACCATCTTCACTTCTCGCAACTGGAATTCCCTACCACAAGAAATAAGGGGCTGCCGGATATTGGCATCTTTTAAAAGAAATCTAAATTTATAGTTGCTCTAATCTCGACTTCATTTTTACCCAGTGTAAGGTATATATATTAATTGGTGTTTCTCGTATAAATTACTTACTTACTCCCTGGCACTATCGAACCCGTAGGTTCATGGCAGCACGGACATAAGCTCTGCATACATCCCTATCCTGAGCTAATGCTTTCCAATCATTTCCTGTGTAATCTACTTCCCTCAAATCATAGTTAATATTATTCTCCCACCTCATTCTTGGTCTACCAACTGGGCGTTTTCTCTCTGGCTTTCCTACAAGAAGCTTCCATGCAAATCTTTCATTCCTCATACGTGCAACATGTCCTGCCCATCGCAGTCTACGAGACTTAACTGTTTTTATTATATCCGGCTTCCCATAAAGACCATGTAGTTCATTATTATGTAATCTTCTCCATTCACCTGTCTGTTCAACTCTCTTTGGTCCAAAAATTTTCCTAAGTACTTTATTCTCAAATACCTGTAATCTCATTTCCTCCCTTAAAGTAATGTCCATGTTTCGCACCCATATAATATAACTGGTAGAATAATAGTTTTATATATTCTCTAATTTATCATATTTATATTATTATTATTATCGTAATTATTATTGTTATTATATCCCATAAAATGTTTGTACATGAAATTTACATTGCTACAATTAATGTACCTTTAACTGTTTATAATTAGTATAGTGTATATTTGTCAAATATTTATTTGTATTTGTGCTGGTTGAGTGGAAGAGAAGGCCTTATGGCCTTAACTCTGCCAGAATAAATAAAGCATTATTATTATTATTATTATTATTTAAATGATGATTTGTGAGTAAACAGCTTAATTTTATTCATTAAATAGTCCTAACAAATGCCACTCTTGATTTCAAAATTATCTAGATAATTTCACTCCTCACTTCGTGAGTTGTGAATTTATCGATAATTTGAAAATCACTCGTGGCATTACTTATGATAACAGAACAACTGACATGAAATTACTGATGATCTAACCGCCTTGGTTTAGAAAACAATTTAATTAGAAGGCTGGATATGAGGTGAGGTGTAAAGAACTTTATTTTAAACCTTAAAATAAACATCATAGTGATATTGCCTATAATAGTTCAACTGATATTTTATTTAACTCTTTAACATTTCAGATCATTAGTGTTGCAATTCAAACCTGGGTATGAAAGTAGTGACAAATTTTGCTCACAGACATTTTATTTCAAAATTTAGGTTCTTTTACATGCCATAAATCTACAACAAAGAACTCACAGCTTTACATTCCTTCTGAAGGAAGCCATACTCCGAATTTTTATGCTTAAAAAAAAACTATCATCTTGGTCAGGTTTTAAATCGTGAAAACTGAAAATCAGAGCAGAGAATTGTAACCACCAGTCCAACTATGAAATAGTTGATCATTGGAATAAAATAAGAGGTGAGGTGTATATAACCAAATCAATCTCATAAAATTAGTTCATTCCTATCAATCTTGAAAATAAAATTTACCCGAGTGCTTGGATAAGAAAAAAATATAATTAAATTATAAAAGGAAGTAACATTATCAGGTTCTTCTTAATAAATAGGATGAATCTGGTACATCTTACCTCAAATATTTGTGTTTCACTTCACACATTTCAATATGCTGTCCAGACTGTTGAATTTTAAGTTATCGCCCCTGGATGTCGACTCCCACAAAAGATGGAGTGAGAGTTGACATCCAGGGCCGACAATATAATATTCAACAATCTAGACAAGCTGATGATATGGACAGCACCATAGAGAAACTTCGAATAGAGGGAAAACTGAGTACAGTGACTCTAAAAAATTTTGGTTGTTTACGATGAACTACAATGAGCAAACTACAATGGTAGTGCTGTTTCGTAGTAACAGAATTTGTAACTAAATAAAACAAATGCAAGGCACACGGCGTGTTCACTCGGGATTATGGGAAATTAGCCATTTTGTAAATTTAAATATTTAACTGCTATCCTTTCATTCTATGTAGATAGTACTGTAAAAATTATATACTATCGAAAGTTAAAATCATTACTCAGATTTTATTTTACTCTTGTTTGTAAGTAATTTCAAGTTTGTTTACGTTTTAAATGTGAATCTATTTTCAAAGATAAACCTACTAGAAGTGATACAATTCTAAGATTTGTTAGGTTAGGAAGAGTGATGTTAGTGTACAGCCATTTCTAATAAACATTTTAAAAATGTGACTTTATAATAGATTTCAGATGTACGACATGGCTAAGGTTTTTTTTAATAAATATTGTATAAAATATGTATGTGAGAATAAAGGGTAGGTCAATTGTAAATATTTATTAGAAGAGCTGATAATGCATGTTTTTAAATTTTAATAAACGAAAATAAATTAACATGTTTTTTATTTAACTTTCACAGGGAAAGAACACTATGAGGTTTAATTTAATAATTAAATTAATGTTTTTATTACCTCACCTCATATCCTTTTTCTTCTATACTGCAGTTTCGGAGCTTATCTCCATCGTCAGTAGCCTCTCTGGTCGACCGGTGTTATGTCGTTTCTTGGCGGTTTCCTTCGCCAAGAAACGACATAACACCGGTCGACCAGAGGCTACTGACGATGGAGATAAACTCCGAAACTGCAGTATAGAAGAAAAAGGATATGAGGTGAGGTAATAAGAACATTAATTTAATTATTAACATGTTTTATTTATTTCCATTCTTCCCTTCTGTTAAAATTAAAGAAAATCTTTAGGTCTGTGAGGCTGGGTACAAATAATTCCATAATTTAAGATTAATTAATAAGTTAATAATTAAATGAATCGTGATTTCTTCTTACCTCATACTTCCATGTTTTTTTAAACACAGCACTGCAGTATCGGCGACACATTGTCGTCATCATCAGTTGTTTTCACGACTGTCGTGAAAACAGGTATGAGGTAAGAAGAAATCACGATTCATTTAATTATTATTAATTGAACCTCATAATGTTAAAAATTCCCAAATTTAATATATAAATTAATGTTATTTATTCCTATAAAAGTTCAATACAATGATTATTCACCAGATGGCATTATATAATTATAATTCATAATTTTACCACCAGACGGTGCTGAATTTCATATTAGTACCAGAAAAAAAATCGAAAAAATTTAGATGTCATTAGTTGTTCTACACTAGTGCCGCTTGTGGCATATACGCGAAACTTGTCCACTTTCTTCTCTGGTACTCTGTGGACAGCATATCGAAGCATGTCAAATGAAACACAAATACTTATGAGGTAAGATGACCCAAATTCACCTTATTTATTATGAAAAACTAATCTTGTATTTGCAACTTGTCATTATGAGCAAAGATAGTACAATGTTAATATATGTCAGCAATTACAAATTTCCAAGATGTTGACTGCAATTCATGAACCAATTTTTAATGTTAGAATTAGAATTTGTTAACTGAGTATTTTGTTTCAAACATGACCATAAACATATATCTGCTATTGTCATGGAATTTCCAGCCAACCATTCTTGCTTGTTGATTATATTTGCAAAAGTGTTTATGGCAGATAAATTTATCTTATTGTTTCCGTGAACTATTGATTCATAAAATTAAATCTAACCATGTATCAACTTGACTACTATGTACGACTCCTTTACTTTCATAAAGGACATATGGATCAGGTTTCTTTTCTAGCAAGCGATTCAAATATCTAGCAATATTTACTTCCCCTGCTATATTTCCATTTGAAATTGGACTCTGGACTAATAATGGATCTTTCCCTATTTTTTTCCAGATTAGTGTCGCATTGAATAATGTACCTGAACTGCACAAGTTTACAGGTCCATTGCTCATCAAAATTAAATTATCAGGAACATTGTTAACAGTAGAATGGATATGAGTGGTAACATTAACTTTATACCTAAGTGAGATAAGTTTGATAAGAACAAAAACAGAGTATGGCGGATGATGTGGATCAGCATAAATAACAATGTCCAACTGCTTGCATTCATCCTCTTCTAATTTCTCACATTTTTTTAGACTTTTAAGTTGAGTTTGGAGATCTTCTAACTGTTGTAAAATGGAATCCCAACGTTTCTCTAGCAATTCCACATCATCGTTTCCCAAAGTGCCATTTCTGTAATCAAATATGCCAACAATTACTTTAACTAATACAATTACACAAATTCAGGTGAATCAAGAACTGAATATGAAAATAGTGTAAGCATAGTCCACATATAAATTGCAAATATCTCATAGTGTTACTTCCCATCCTATTTTTCTTGTAAGCCCATGTTTACCCTTAACACAGATTTAGGCGCTCTCCCCCTACAGGGAAGAATTTGAACTATACTAATTTAGTTACACTTGTTTTCGTATAGATGTCACTTGAGTGGTCCATGATCAGTGTTCTGCCTCATACTGACATGTAGGAAACCAAGGTAGTACTAGGACAGGAAAATTCGGTAAATTTTGCTTAGAGGCCTTTTCATTCAGGCTTAAGGATCTTTTATGAGCCTGAAAATCTTCAGACTCGGGACCCACAGCTTAAAGTCCCTCCCGGAGGTCTTGCTCCTTCGATTTTTCCATCCTAAAAATCCATCGACCGCGGCCAGGCTTGAACCCGCGACCCTCGGGACCAGAGGCGAGGAGCATAACCACTAGTCCACTGCGGCCGACCATTTTTTTTTAAATAGTCCAAATATTTTAACTTAAACTAAACTCTATGGTGCAACAGTCCAAGGTCTTTGCCTACTATCTAGAAGCTGGTCTCATATCCATTATGATAATCACAGAGTTGGATAATGATCTCGCCAGATGGGGTGAAACATGGTCAGCTTGTCCGGTCCCCAGTCGTTATAGCCAGTTTTCTCAACCTGGACCCATTACTTATTGTAGTTATACGAGGTGTTGACATGGGAAAGGTAGTAAGTCATAAAAAGCAAATTCTATAGGGGAAGCAAAAAACAATTTTCCTAACATTAATTTTAGTATTATTTTGACACCACTAACAAGAAATTATATTTGCAAAACAGTTACAAAATATCCATACTATCTTTACAAAATATATTTCAATTGAAAAGTGTCAAAACTGTTTTTTGCTTCCCCTGTAAAATTTGATTTTTATGACTTACTACTTTTCCCATGGCAATGTCTCAATTACCTCACAATGCTGAATGGGCATGGTCCTACACTGGCCAAACTTCCTTGAGAAAATTTCTTTCTCCATAGGGATTCGAACCAGCACACTGAAGCATCATGCTTTAAACCACTCGGTTACGGCATTTTTAACTTAGCTAATTAAAATTTGTCTCTCTTTCTAATTGACATGTTATGATTAAGTGTTTTTTAAACGAAGGTAGTATGCAATATATTAAGTTTAGAAAGAGAAAATTTGGGAAATGAGACATATTCAAGAATTGTAACAACTATATAAATCTCCAGATATAATTCAAGCAATTAATATTTGCAGATCAAGATGAATGGGCCATGTTAAAAGGATGAATCTAAATGTTATACCGATAAAGATCATGGAATATAAATTAGATGGAAAAAGGAGAGTAAGAAGACCTAAACTTTGCTGGATAGACTATATAATTAATTACATCAGGAAACTTGATGGCAGCCAAAAGCAGAGACTTGTGAAGGAGAATCCTGTTGGAAACTAAGGCATGACCTAGGTTGTATTGCTGCTGCTGACCTGCTTCTATTATGTCAATTTACTGCAATAAATTGCCATATTTTTACCTCTCGAGATCCTCAAAACAAAAATGCTCGACTGTTAGTTCTGAATATACCATTAACCTCTTTTATAAGATCATAAAAAGACTCTATAATGAAATTATACAAGACAATGGCAGTGCCTATTATTACTTATGGATCCGAAACATGGATAGTGACAACACAACAATCTGCTAGAATACAAGCTGCTGAAATGAAATTCCTCAGACCAATAGCAGGATATCAAAGAACAGACAAAAAACATCAACACACAAATAAGACAACAGCTAAAAGTAGAGGAATTAAACACAACAATAGTGAAATATAGAACAAACTGGAAAGAACACTTGGCAAGGATGACTGAGAATAGAATACCAAAAGCAGCATACAACTATTCACCACGAGGAAGAAGAAGTTTGGGAAGACCAAAGAAAAGATGGAAACAGCAGCAATTTGGAGCTGGAACAGGCTAGTAAATAAGCCTAAACCATGATGAAGAAGAAGAAGAAAAATAATATTAAATCCCATAGGGGATGATAATGAGAATAGAGGAAGCTTCACAATGAGAAATTCAGTAATTTATATTGTTTTCCTAATGTTAATAATATATTTAAGTCTGCAAGAATGAGATGGACTCTGGAGAGGTCATGTAGCTCGAATGGTTGATTTAAGACATTATCAAACTTAGTCGTTCCCGGTGGACTAATGGTTACCATGCTCGCTTCTGGCTGTGACATTCACGGGTTCAAACACGACTGGGGACAATGGAATTTTAAGGACGTAAATATCCAAAGTATGGCTTTCTTTGGAAGGGAACTAACCCATGGGTCCCATAGTATAGTTTAAGGCATATAAAAGTTTACCTCAAGTCTGAAAATTTAATGTCTCATTTTTTTGGCCTTTCATATCCTGATATGTATTTGAATTCTGGCAACAGCAATCGGACACTTTTTCACAAATTCGTCATCAGAAAACAGTTTTTCGTTCTCAGCAATTAGTTTTGAAACTTCATAACTCGCTCTGGTAACATTTCTTTGTCTTACCTGAATTAATAACTGCTGTTGTGCCTAAACTTTTGAAAGGAGTTTGTTCGCTTTCACAGTATGCTCACCTCCATTAAATTTATCAAAATGGCTATACTTTGTTTGGCAATGTCTTTTAATGATATAATCTTTCACAACTGCAATAATATCATTACAAATAACACACAACACTTTGTTTCCATGCTCCTTCACAAAGTACTTGCTGGTCCAGGATTCGTTAAACTTCCTATACTTGGAATCAATTTTGCATTCTTTTAGCATTTTCTCACTTTAACACTATTTTTAAAACTATTCATGTGCAGGCTACTGTTTGATTGACAATACAACAAGCGAAACAAGTAACGTTGAAAGTTTGGAGTGGGGAGAAAACAGTAAATAAGGGATGAATCACCTCTACTTCTTTGTCAAGAGGAGTGGCGACACCTCAATCCCACATTCCAGAGAGCTGAATTTTATACAGGGATGTCCAAAGTAGATGTTACATTTTAAAATCTACATTTAAAATATAAAATTTGTTCTTTTAAGTGCTTATGTGGGCCATACGAAAAGTCATAGCAGGCCAGATGTGGCTGTGGGCCATAGTTTGGGCAGTTCTGATTTAGACTGTTCTGGCATAATGCAGGACAATATAAAATACAGTTTTTAAAAAATAAGTCATGCAGTCTTTTCTTATGCAATGCCATGATAATTCCTAACCATTTTATGAGCATCAAAAAATAAATTAAATAATTGTTTTCTAAAAAGAATTATACTTACTTGTCAAGTCTGCACAGTGGACTATCGTGAACCATCTGTAGATTTACTTTAGCTCCTACAAGTTCACGGATATTGTTAAGTCCATATTTGATCATTGTAGGTCTGGAAAAATAATGATAAAGGAAATTTTACTATAATCTGGTCAGTCCATTAACACAGCATTTGTTTAATTTAAATTGTTTATTACCACATTGCGTATCTGTGAATACAGAGAAGTCCAGAAAGTCCATCATGTAGGGACTGAATAAACTTACAAGGGAACTGTCAACCATCGCACACTGAAACCTAACTTAAAATTTCTTCCAGAGAAGTGTTGTGATGTTCAAAGTTCATGTCCAAAAAATTATGTGCTGTTTCTAACTGTAAGGCACTAAAATCCAGTACCAAATCTCTCTATTAAACTATAGGGAAGTAATACAACACCTGAATTTGTAGATTGGATAACCTTCACTACCTGCTGTCCATGCCAAATCCCACCTCACTTGACTGTGCTCTTATCCATACAGGAAGTCTCTCTTCTCTGTACAGTAGGTTGCCATTGCTGGATTCTGGCTACAATTTTTGTGCCTTGCAGTTAAAATGGCAGATAATTTTTTGGGCACAGCCTTGGTACATCAAAATGCTACTCTGGGAGAAATTTCAAGGTAGGTTTCGGCAGGCAATTGTTGACAGTTCCATTGTAAGAAAATTGTTCAGCAAGTTGAATTTATGATCTGATTTTGCTGATGTTCATAATATACAGGGTGATTACAAATGATTGGAGCGATTTCATGATTTTATGGTAGCTGTAGTATTCGACATATTTTCACGAACTTTTACAGATACATAGAGCAACTTCCCAGGTTTTTTTTGAGATGTTACAGGTGCTCCATATGCTCCCCCTTGGTGATTCTGCAGATATCAAGTCTTGTAATCAAGTTCGTCCCATACTCGACGTAACATGTCCCTATTAATTTGTTCAAAGGCATTGATTATGCGAGCTCGCAGTTCTGGTAAGTCTACTGGTAAAGGAGGCACAAACACTGAATCTTTCACATACCCCCAAACAAAAAAATCGCACGGCGTCAAATCGGGGGAGCGTGGAGGCCATGACAACAATTTCTGATCATTCTCTCCACTGCGACCGATCCATCGGTTTGGCAATCTCATGTTTAAAAATTCACGAACATCGTGATGGAAGTGTGGTGGAGCACCATCCTGCTGGGTAGATGAAGGTCTCCATCACTGTCGGTCGTCAGCTGCGGCATGAGCCAATTTTCCAGCATGTCCAGGTACACGTGTCCTGTAACGTTCTGCTCGCAGAAGAAGAAAAAGGGCCATAAACTTTGAAACTGAGAAACCGCACAGAACACACTAACTTTTGGGGAGTCGCGAATGTGCTGCACACAATAACGCGGGGATTTTCTGTGCCCCAGATTCGCACATTGTGTTTGTTCACTTTGCCATTCACAAAGAATGTTGCTTCGTCACTGAAGACAAGTTTCTCACAAAAACCATCCTCATCCATAAACTGCTGCATTTGTGTACAAAATTCAAACCGACTCACTTTGTCAATGGGCGTAAGGGCTTGTAGAAATTGCAAGTGGTAAGGTTTATGCTTCAATCTTTTCCGCAAGATCTTCCAAACGGTCGGTTGTGGAATGTTCAGTTCTCTGCTCGCTTTTCGTGTTGATTTCTGTGGGCTACGTGTGAAACTCATCCGCACACTCTCAACCTTTTTCTTCACTCACTGAAGGACGACCCGTTGATTTCCTTTTACAGAGGCATCCTGTAGCTTTTAAATTGCTGCATACCATCGCCGAATGGAGTTGGCACTCGGTGCATCTTTCTCGAACTTCGTTCTGAAGTGTCGTTGCACAGTTATCACAGATTGAGTTGAATGAAATTCAAGCACAGCATATGCTTTCTCCTCGCCTGTCGCCATCTTTGATAACTGCTGCGCTCTCTCGGTTTAAAGCTGAAACACGGCTGCGAGAGAAAAACAAAAAAAAACCTTATGAGTTTTTATACATAACTTTAAAGTTCTGTGAAGATATGTCAAATAAGATCGCTACAATAAAATCATGAAATCGCTCCAATCATTTGTAATCACCGTGTATCTTTCACTTGTTAATTAAATACTACATACTGCAAGTAAACAGACATTGTTGCATAAAATTTCAGTTTTCGGTATGATTCTTTCTGATTAACAAACTCAAGCTTACTTTCAAATGTTACATGCCAAATTCCATTACGAATAAACAAAAGTGGAGGAACTAGAAAAAACCTCCATGGTGTGACAGGCCTAGGAGGCCCTTGCCTACCAGCTGGTTGCTGGCCTCACATCCACATGTAATACCTAGGTTTTAACAATTAATTTATTGTAAATCAATGGTAAAGAGAAAAATGTATGCCTGAACTGGGAATTGAACCCAATACCTTTAGCTTTCCATGCTAATGCTCTGTCCACCAAGCTAATTCAGGCTTTATAATTAGCTCAGTGGACAGAGCATTAGCATGGAAAGCTAAAGGTATGGGGTTCGATTCCCGGTTCAGGCATACATTTTTCTCTTTACCATTGATTTACAATAATTTAATTGTGTTCATTAATTTACTTATTTCTATCATAGTAATAGCTTTAGCTTCTCAATAATAATTTAATAATTTAACAATTAATTTGTAAGAGCAGGTAAAGTCTGTCAGTAGGAGAAGTGTGACTTTCGTACATGAATCAGATGCACTGCTTAATCACTACTAACAAGCAAATATAATTTGTAATTGATTAGTACAATAAAAATGTATTCTAATGTAAAGCTTATAGAAATGTAAATGTACTTACCTTTCTAATGAAAGTCCCCATGCAATGACATTAACATCTTCAGGAATACCCATTGGGAGAAGCATTTCAGGACGGAAGACACCAGAATTCCCAACTTCAATCCATTTCTGGAGACCCACATGATAGCAAAACACTTCCATACTGGGTTCTGTATATGGGTTATATGCAGGCTTGAACTGGAGTTGGGTGATGCCAAGTTTCTTGAAAAATTCATACAAAGTTCCTGCACAAATAATGTTTTATACTTACAATGCAGTTATTTTAAATGTTACAAGGGAAATTGAATGCAACTGCCAACAGAATAAGTTATAACCGACAAACTTTGAGTCAGTAATAACTAGATATCGGATTTGAAGGCAAATGCCTATTTAGTTCCAATAAGGGAATATAGGAAATAATTACAGATGAGTATGATTCATGAGAAAATAGAGCAATTAAAGGAATTTCATAGTTAACCCTTAATTACTCGCGTGGGGTAATTTTTTTCTGTTAGGTTGAAAGACGCTACTATTTAGTGACAATTACATTTATGAGATTCCCTGGAACTCACCTATTCTCAAATGAACTCTTCCAGCACGTGTTTCAGTTTTATTTAGTTTCTAGGAATAGCTAATGATGCAATGTATTTATTTTATGTCATTGTTGCTGCCTGTGGAAATTTTTTACCCCGCGTGCATCTAGCATCTGTAGAGAGTTATTTTCTATTCTCGTGCTTACAATTTGAAGTCTATGAGTAAACATGAGTAGAAAGAGTAAAGTATTGACAGAAGATGAAATTATAGAACTGTTGGAAGCATCAGATGATGAAATTGTTGGCATATTATCTTCTTCATCAGACGAAGAATGTGTAGAAGACAGTGATCATGATTCTAACTCTATACAGAGCGCTGAAAGTGATCAGGATGATATTATTTCAGAAGACGATGTTTCTGCTACAGCAAGTCTCTCTGTAGATGACATTCCACTGGCAATTCGACATGCTCCTTATAAAGGAAAAGATGACACTATCTGTTACAAGGAACCACCAAATCATAGGGGGAGAACGCATGCACAAAATATTGTGATAGAGAAACCTGGTGTGAAACAACTGGCAAAACATGCTAAAACTAGTGTTGGGGCTTGGAATCTATTATTTACTGATGAGATAATCAACCTAGTTGTAAGGAACACAAATATTCAAGTAGACTTGAAGAGACTTCAGTATTCCAGGGAACATGACCGAAGACAACAAAGTGTTGCGCAAACTGTGGCAAGCCGATCTGCAAAGATCATGTGGTGGAGTCCTGTCCAGACTGCTTTCCTGTTGAGTGAGGTGTGTATACATGTTATTATTTTTTTAAAATATCATTAAACTTTGTAATAATGTGATACAATGTTATTAACTGTGATAAAGACTTGAAGGCAAAAAAAATACCCCGTGCGAGTCCTCATGTAGGTTATGTATGCGTGAATAATTAAGGGTTAAATATGGGAAATAACATTATGAGGTTCTTAATTTGTAAATTAATGAGTCATTTTTTACATCTTACCTCATATTTTATGTTTCTTTAAACACGGGAACTAGTTTTTAAGAGAAGGATCTCTCTCATTTTCAACTGACATTTTAGGTTTCTTTAAACATGGGAACTAGTTTTCAAGAGAAGGATCATGTTGGTTGAAAATGAGAGAGATCCTTCTCTTGAAAACTAGTTCCCGTGTTTAAGGAAACATAAAATATGAGGTAAGATGTAAAAAATGACTCATTAATTTACAAATTTTATAGTGCTTAAAATGTTATAAAATAGAGGCTAATACTAAAAACTGAGTTTGACTGAAGATGAAGGTGAATGACCTTTGAAACCAGTATTGTGAAAACACACAACTTTATGAGGTGAGATATAAAACCATTTTCTCTTACTCATTTATATATTGAAAATACCTCATAGTGTTACTTTCCACTTTAATTCTGACTAAAATCTCTGTTACATTCATTTCTGATTTTGTCCTCTTTTTGTCTTATTTTCAATACTACTTCAATTCACTTGTCTGAATTTTATCTTGGTCTCTCTTCATCATAGTTCAGGTTTCAGAATGATATGTAATACAGGCATATAGTAGCATTATTTTGATTTATTTCGTTATGTTCCAATATTATGCATTACAGAGACTCTTGACTTCCCAACACCTTTCAAAAAACGTTAAACTGAAAATATATAAAACTATGATGCTACCAGTTATATTATTTGGATGCAAAACATGGACTCTTACTTTAAGGGAGGAAAAGAGATTACAAGTATTTGAGAATAAAGTTCTTAGGAAAATTTTTGGACCAAAGAGAGATGAACAGACAGGTGGATGGAGAAGACTGCATAACAGTGAATTACATGGTCTTTATAGGAAGAACAGTTAAGTCTCTTAGACTGCGATGGGCAGGACATGTGGCACGAATGGGGAGTGAAAGGCGTTCATGGAAGCTTCTTGTAGGAAAACCAGAGAGAAAACGCCCAGTTGGTAGACCAAGAATGAGGTGGGAGAATAACATTAACTATGATTTGAGGGAAGTAGATTATACAGGAAATGATTGGAAAACATTGGCTCAGATAGGGATATATGGAGAGCTTATGTCTGTGCAGCCATGAACCTACAAGTTCGATAGTGCCAGTGAGTTAGTTAGTTAATGTTCCAATTCCACAAAATTACTCAGACTATATTACAAAATTTGTCCTGTGCCATAGCCGAGTGGTTAGGGCTTGATATCTTGGTGCAGAGCAATGAGACTTGCACTGATTCAAGTTACAATGGGGTAGAAATTTTAGCATGGAATTTTCGGCCAGTATAGGACCTGTGATCACCCATCATCATGAGAAACTTGGGTAGCTAAAGTAAGTAGTAGCTCCAGGTTGAGAAAACCAGCTAAAATGGTTGAGAGACTCGATATGCCGACCACATGTCATCCCTATACTGCCTAGATGGTCATCCACCTATGTAAATGACAAGGGATGTGAGGCCAGCAGCTGACTGGTAGGCCAAGGGCCTTCTAGGCCTATTGTGTCATGGAGTTTTTAGTATATTGTAAAATTTAGCATCTGTCTCCATTTTATAGTTTTTGGACCGAAGAGAGGCAGACAAACAGATGAAGGAATGATTCTACATAACAGTGAGCATAATGACTTTTTCAAACCAGATGTTTTATGGATTGGGGGTTTCTTTTTTTCAGAAGTCTTTAATTTATCAAATAACTAGTTCAACCTTTTATCTCTATTCTTTACCAAGGTGTATATTTTGCAATTTATTACTTTTAATTTAGATATTAAGGTGCATTTATCACAATATGTAATAAGAATAGTTGTCTTTTAGACTGAAATGGGCAGGATGTGTCGCATAAATGGTTAATTAAATGGGAAATAATAACTCAGGGTAGGTATGTATGGGAAGCTTATGTTTGTATGGCTATAAACCTATGGGTTTAAAAAAGCCGGTAAGTTGCTCATTTCATAAATTGAGTCGAGTAAATGTTTTATCATCTCATCTCATGAAGTTCATGTTTTCACAACACCGGTTTCAAATGCCTTTGCCTTTATCATCAGTCAAACTTCGACTAGTCTCTGACCTTTGAAAAAGCATTTGAAACTGGCATCACGAAAACACAGAATTTTATGAGGTGAGGAATAGTTGGAGTTTGACTGATGATGAAGGTAAAGACTTTGAAATTGGTATTGTGAAAACATGGAACTTTATGAGATGAGATGAAAGAACATTTTATTGGACTCAATTTATAAATTGTAAATTACCTCTGGGGCAGTAATTTAAAGGCTGTTGATGTCACTGTAGTTCGCTGTTTTATTTATTGTGAATTGTTTGTTTGCCCTGCCTTGGTAGCTAGTCGTTTCCTGTTGTTTCAGGATGAGTGCTGAGATTCCTATCTATATAGGGTTCGGAAGGAGAATTGCGTGGGAACAAACAATTACGAATAATAAAAATAACTTTATTTTATTTAATTAATGAAGTAAGCTCTTAAAATACACTCTATACATTGTGCACCGTTGAATTGGTGTTGACTTTCGATGCCTAACTGCACGAGGACTCTCACTTTACGCTGTAAGAAAATGAATATTATTTTTCGTAAATTTCTAAGGCCCATGAACTCAGATCCCTCCTCGAGTGACCGAAACCGATGAAATCTCTGATATAGTCTTATTTCTCCACTAACGAACTGTTTGAGTATAAGTAAGTTAATTTGTCCTCATGAGTTTCGTATTGAAGTCAGGACCCTTTATTCTCATACATGGTCGTATACCCTAACTCTGATTTTGATTGGTTAGAATATTCAATCACATGTCTTCTAAGGGCGTAAATATTTTATTTAAACTCCCACTTACATTTGTAATTTTATTCTCATGGCTAGGGAGCATGTTTACCAGTATGGGCTTTCTGCAATTGTAAATTTTTGAGCTTGACGTTTTCTCCCAAACGTGATTTTTCAAGCTAGACCCAGCTTAAGGATTTCAGGTCTAATTTGAGGGGTTACATATTTATGACTTATTGTTACTTAGGTTTTCCTACCGCTGCTTTGTGAGAACTAGTTACCAATACAATATTTATTTAATTTACTTTTTTTTTAAACTATATTCAGTTCATTCCTTGTTTATTCATTAATCATATTTCTTAATCACTATACTAGATTAGGGCGGTATCTTATTCGCTACCCTCATATTAAAATCAAAGAGGGTAGGTTAGTTTCAGCCAAACAGGAGGTAAATCATACAAAAGCTAGTAGTATAGTTAAAAAAAGTAAGCCACAGATAACCCTGAAATATATTAAATATTATTAAATCATAACTCTCTGCTGTTACTTCCCAACTGTTATTTTGATTAAAGTTGCTAATTGTTTTGATACAGGATAACAAAATTGAAGAATAAATTAAACAATTAAAACATTCAGAAGAACATGAACAGAATCATGAATTTTGAAGTTCCGACAAGCAAGAAATTTATTCAAAATAATATACATTACCTATGAGATCACCAAGTGTAAGATTGTAATCAGCAATAACACCTTCCACCTGATGAAATTCGGCAAGATGAGTGGCATCCAAAGTTTCATTTCGGAACACTCGGTCAATACTAAAATATTTGGAAGGTTTGAAACCCTACAGAAAAGAAAATAACACTACAAGAATATAAGAAGAAAAAAAATAATAAGAATCAAATGAATCGTGAATTCTTCTTACCTCATACTTCTATGTTTTTTAAACACAGCACCGCAGCATCGGCGACCATCGTCACTATCATCAGCTGTTTTCAGGACTGTCAATTTTTTTTTTTTGCTGGTAATTATCCAAACTGCCATCTGGTGTTCTTTTGAAGGAATCATTTTCTAAACTGCCAACTGTTGTATTTTTGAAGAACCTTGTAATCAAGCTTGGTTTGTCCGGAATCTCGAAGTTCATGGTTAATATATATCTTTTCCCAAACTGTTAAATCCAAAGGTTTGGATAGGTGTTTCAAAAGTTTGCTTCTTTTTTTCAATTCTACGAAAAAAAGCAAAACTTTTGAAACATCTATCCAAACCTTTGGATTTAACAGTTTGGGAAAAGATATATATTCAAAAAAACCATGGAGAAATTGAAAAATCAGCTATAGCAGCACATAGTTTATTAGAGAATCATAGAATTGAAAAGAAGCAAAACTTTTGAAACATCTATCCAAACCTTTGGATTTAACAGTTTGGGAAAAGATATATATTAAAAAAAAATACTAGAACCATGAAATTCAAGATTCCGGACGAACGAAGCTTGATTACGAACTTCTTCAAAAATTCATCAGATGACAGTTTAGAAAATGATTCCTTCAAAAGAACACCAGATGGCAGTTTGGATAATTACCAGCAAAAGAAAAAAATTGACAGTCCTGAAAACAGCTGATGATGGTGACGATGGTCGCCGATACTTCGGTGCTGTGTTTAAAAAACATAGAAGTATGAGGTAAGAAGAATTCATGATTCATTTGATTCTTATCAATAAAACCTCATAATGTTAAAAATTCCCAAATTTATTATATTAGAAAAAATTAAACTAAATGCTGAAAACATAGCTTTGTTCTAAAGTAAGTTTATAATAGTCAACAAATAAAATTCATAGTAAAACTCCATTACGGTATTAGTCACAAAATTAAAATTATAAAATTGTTACTTTGTAAGTCCACCTGCTCAACTTTGTAAAATATTAATCTCTGTAGGGTTTTTCGGGACTAGTCCCATCATCTGTATAAGGATGTATCTACTGATTCATAGTTAAATATGAGAAATAACATTATGAGGTTCTTAACTCGTAAATTAATGAGTCATTTTTTTACATCTTACCTCATATTTTATGTTTCTTTAAACATGGGAACTAGTTTTCAAGAGAAACATCTCTCTCATTTTCAACCGACATTGTGACTACCAGATTTTCGTTGGAATCTCCATCAATAACGTTGCCATCTGGTGTTGATTTGCTGAACTTTGAGACGAGGTCACATTCATCAGGAATCTCGAAATTCATGGATCTAAATTTGTTCTTCTGAATATATATCTTCTCCCAAATTGTCATTTCTAAAGGTTTTTCCAAATGTTTTAAAAGTTGGGCTTCTTCTTCAATTTTATGATTCTCCAATAAACTATGTGTTGTAATAGATTATTAAATGTTCCATTAAATTAAGACGATTTTAAAAAAGAATATAATCACATTTTGAACATAGCCAATTTAAATGGTTTTGGAAAAGAAATAATTATAAATAAATTAAAGAAATTCAGACAAAAAAAGATTAAAAGAATACACTACCCTGCAATCTGATTCAAAGAAAGAAAACAATTTAAGAAAATTACTTATCATCCTGATATACAAAACAAATTTTTTTAAAAATTTCAAGAAATTAATATTACATTGGCACCGATAAATAAATTTAGCCTTGGTAATCTATTAATAACTAATAAGAAATTGAGCACCCCAGATAGTAAAAAATCTGGAATTTATCAAATTAATTGTAAGGACTGCAATAAAGTATACATAGGAAAAACAAAAAGGAATTTGGATACTTGCTCTAAGGAACACTTCAGAAATATTAAAAATGGTGAAATTGAAAAATCAGCTATTGCAGCACATAGTTTATTGGAGAATCAAAAAATTGATAAAGAAGCCCAACTTTTAAAACATTTGGAAAAACCTTTAGAATTGACAATTTGGGAGAAGATATATATTCAGAAGTATAAATTTAGATCCATGAATTTCGAGATTCCTGATGAACGTGACCTCATCTCAAAGTTCATCAAATCAACACCAGATGGCAATGTTATTGATGGAGATTCCAACGAAAATCCAGTAGTCATAATGTCGGTTGAAAATTAGAGAGATCGTTCTCTTGAAAACTAGTTCCCGTGTTTAAAGAAACATAAAATATGAGGTAAGATGTAAAAAAAAAGACTCATTAATTTACAAATGTATCTACTGACCCTGAATGCAATACTGGTCCATTTGTGATAATTTTGCACAGAGGATTGAATCTACTGGGCGTGTTCTCATTTAGAAGCAGGTTGTTGTTGGTTTCCTTTAAATAAACACATTGAAACTGGCTTTATAATGTAATGTAAATTCCCAAATAAATTTCTTCTTCATAAAGAAGCCGCCATTTACAAGATAGAAGCAAAGGTTTCATAGCATTTGGTGTGTGGGAATTAATAGTGTATATAGGAGAAAAATTTTGCATTCAGATTGGAACTTGCTCAGGTAGCTCAGTCGGTAGAGTATTGGCCTAGAAAGCCAATGGTCCTGGATTCAAGCCCCAGTCTGAGTGTATAATTTTTCTCTTCAAATATGACACTGAAATAAATTGAAATTTTGAAGGAAACCAACAAAAAACTGCTCCTATATGAAAACATTCCCATTCTTTACAAAATTATTACAAGTGAACCAGTGCTGCTTTCAAGGTCAGTAGATACGACCTACATTCTGCTGATAATGGGACTAGTCCCGAAAGTTCTACAGAGAATTAATATTTTGCACAGTTGAGGAGACAGATCTACAAGATAATAATTTTATAATATAATTTTAATTAATTCTGTAATAATTTATAAATTAATTAATTTCTAATAATGAAATACCTCTCTGGCTAGGAGATATAACATTCTTGCACTGACAGCAGTTGTGTGGGTTCTGAGAAGATTTTTCTGGGCTTCCTCCAGTTTCCAGTCATACCCATAGCCTTGTGAACCATATCCTCCTTTACTGTGCACCTGTTTTACTTTCTGAAGATACTCTGGAGGGAAGCGTTTACTTGTTTTTGGATCTATAAAACAAGCACAGTAAACAGTTTAAGATACTTATGTATCATCCTTTAACACACAAATTTAAATGCGAGTATTCAAAAAATCCAATATCATACTTGCACCAAAAATTTATTTCAATACCAGCAAGCTACATTAGTGTTTAAAAGTCAAGCATAATTGAATATTTTATTACTAAAAATTTAAAATAAAATTATTTTTATCTCACCTCCTGTCTTCTAATTAGACCTGTTTCAAAACCTATGTGGTTTCATCTTCAGTAATTTCACGACTGATATTCTGTTTGTGAAATTACTGAAGATGAAACTACCTAGGTTTTGAAACAGGTCTAATTAAGGCAGGATATGAGGTGATGTAAAACAAATTTTATTTTAAATTTTAAATTAAACCTCATAGTGATATTTCTTATAATAGTTCAATTTTATTTCTAATCTATCAGAATGACACAAAAATTGTACAAATGAACACATGATTTGATATTAAAATATAAAATTATAGAATATTCACCTGAAAGGTCCGTCTCCTCAACTTAGTTAATTATTTAACTGTAGTGCTTAAAGGACTTGTCCCGAAAGCACTACAGTTAAATAATTAAGTTGAGGAGACAGACCTTTCAGGTGAATATTCCATAATTTTATATTTTAATTTTGAATAATACCTCAACGGAACACATCATGAATCTTATAAAAGTTGATGATTTGATATGCAACAGAGTAACAAATATCAGACAATAATTAAAACATTTTGCCTGTTTATTCTTACCTCTTAGAGTTGTTTTTGTCAAACATATGTTTCAGAGCTTCTTAGCCCCATCGTCATGACAACATGACAAAATAAGAAAACATGAGAAAATTCAGTCTGTAATCGCTGACATTTCTCTGTTTTACGAATTATGCTTAGCTTGTGGACGCTTGTGTAATTAAAAACAAAACGAAAAAAAAAATAGATTAAGATAAAAATCAGGAATGTACAAGAGATAATGTGAGAAAAGTGAAAAAAAACCTATATATGAAAAGTAAAAGATATGTAAACACCAAACTGAAGAAACATTATAGAAATGTAAAATACGGGGAAATAGAAAAATTATCAATAGCTGTTCATGTATGGACAAAATATCATAGAATTAAGGAGAGATCAAAATAGTAAAACAACTGGAAAAGCCTATAGAATGCACTGTTTGAGAAAGGATGTACATCCAGAAAACCAGATATATGGTAATGATTTTTTAATTTTCCTGGAAGAAAGATTTTATTGAGAGGTTAAACTGCCAACACTAGAAGGAAAGGATATGCAAGGCTTCCAACAGCCATCTCAACAGTAAGTTATTGCCTAAAAATGAAGAAAGTGTCCTTTAAACATGTCCCAGGTGGGAGAGCAAAATTTGAAATGAAGCGAAAATAAATAATTAATTCAATTCCTTTGACAAAATACCTCAAAGTCACATTCACACAAATTTTATAGATTATGCATCAATAATTTTGTAAATGAACACAACATGCTATGATAGACAAGAGATCTCAAAACAGAAAATAGCAAGAAAAGACAGAAGAAACATTATCTGAATGGTTGTAGTTTTTGTGCGTAAAACTTACTTGAAATAAAGAAAGTGTCATGTGCATCTCGTGCTGGATGTTGCTGTGGTTGGAAGAGAGAATCAAAATTCCAGAATGAATTCTCCACAAAATTATTTGTTGGCATTTCAGTAAATCTGTAATAAAAATACAAATATTTCATGTGTTGTATTAACCTACACTCTTTGGTTTTCATAGCTCAAGCCTGAAATAAGGATCCTCTAAAAGCAAACATTCCGAAGGACCAGGTAAATAATTTAATTTTCTTTCTTTCATCAAGTTTATAATGTAAAAATATGTGCTTAAATAAATTTTGGCCACAATAAACTTTGTGAGATACAGGTACATAAAGAAAGCCGTACTTACTAGGGACCAAATTTATATTCTCTGTAATTGATTCCAAGCAACATGAACATTTTTGGCAATAAGAAATCAGATTTTTTTAAATTTCTTTCTTTGTTGTTTTCTTCTGTTTAGACTGTAATTCCTTCTTGTTTTACCTTTGTTAACCTTTTTTCTTATTCACACATAAAAACACAAGACAGGACACACACCCAGACCCAAGGTGGAGATTTCAAAATCCCCTACCCCGCTGGGTGTCGAACCCAGGTCACCGGAGTGGAAGGTAGGGACTCTACCGACTACGCCACGGCGACGGAATAGATGAATTAGCTACTACACTTTTACCAGTGGAATGGACTGCCACATCCTTAAAAGTTTGTACCACACACATAAAGGAAGATTTCACTAGAATCTGGGAAACAATAATGCCAAGATGCCTGAATAAACACCTACACAGAATTGGCATAACAGATTCACCTAAATGCCCTTTTGGCAATTTAAATGAAGACATGGAAAGAAACCATCTTCTCCATTGTCCAGCTTTTGTAGAAGAGACCAGCCTTTCTGCTAAATATTGGAGTGCAAGAGAGCGAATGATTTCATTATCAAGTGCTCGACATTAGATACCAATCAACCAACCATAATGCCAATATAGATAACACCTCAATGTATTAAAACATTCGTAGAAAATTGCAAACTTCTGGATCGAGAGAAAGGATTAGCCACATTATAACACAATCCTAACTGTACAGGTTTGGTCTTAGTCAATTATCTTTGTTGATGATCACAAACACAGTATCATTCTAATTCATTTTTTTTAGAATATGGAGTTATGATATGCAATGTAACAGAATATATAAGATTAAATGAATTGTGATTCCTTCTTACCTCATACTTCTATGTTTTTTTAAACACAGCACTGCAGTATCAGCGACCATTGTCACCACCTCAGCTGTTTTCGCAACTGTCAATTTTTTAATATTTAATTTTAGGAAGTTATATTTTGAGGTTATTTTAATTATATTATTTTTGGTCTGGACATCTTACCTCAATATTAATGTTGATTTGTTCTTGGACATTTTTCAAAACATGTCCAAGAACAAATCAACATTAATATTGAGGTAAGATGTCCAGCAAAAATAATGTCAATTTTTTCTTTTGCCAGTAATTATCCAAACTGCCATCTGGTGTTCTTTTGAAGGAATTATTTTCTAAACTGCCATCTGGTGTTCTTTTGAAGGAATCATTTTCTAAACTGCCATCTGTTGTATTTTTGAAGAATTTGTAATCAAGCTCGGTTTTGTCTGGAATCTTGAAGTTCATGGTTCTTTGTATGGTTTTTTGAATATATATTTTTTCCCAAACTGTTAAATCCAAAGATTTGGATAGATGTTTTCAAAAGTTTTGCTTCTTTTTCAATCCCAGGATCTTTCAAAAAGTGAAAATGAGGCAAAACTTTTGAAACAATTGGATAAAACGTTGGAATTGACAATTTGGGAAAAGATATTCATTCAGAAGAACAAATATCGATCTATGAACTTCGATATTCTGGTGGATAAAAATTTAATTTCAAAATTTATAATACCAACCACAGATGGCAGCACAAGATGTGATGTCCATAGTGATAATTTCATCAGTGGAAGTCATGACTGAAGAGGGACAAGATATTGTCTGAAACCATCGGTATCAAAGAAATTTGAAATTGTATGAGATGAGTCGTTAAAAATATGTTCTCCAGTCACTATTAACTATATAACTTCATAATGTTTACTTCCCAACATTAATTTAAATAAAAAATAAATAAAATAAAATAAAATTCCTTAAGTTGCTATGCAAACATGTGTCCCATACACTGGTAGAAATTACCAGAGAAACTTTTTTTTCCACATGAGGATCAATCCACAGTGTGTCCCATAGCTATATGGGAAGCCAAGATGCTTTATACTGCTAGACCATGGTGCACGACACAAAATAAACATCAATAAAGTCACAATATGAAAATAGAAATTTTACATCTCACCTCATAAAATAAGATCTTACATGGACATGTTTTGGAAATCATCAACTTCATTCTCAATTAAATTCCTAAACATGTCCACATGGGAGGATTTTAAGAGGTGAGGAGTAAAGTTTCTGATTCAGTTTTTGGCTTTGAAAATACATTTTATTTGAACTTAGTACTTACCCCATTTCCAAAAATATTTGACGAAATTCAGCCCGCACCCTCATTAATGGATGAAGATGACCACAAGTGGGTGCAACCCCCATTGCATCAAGATTGTATGGTTTGAACTCTTTCTGTTTCCATGATCCGCTGGTGATCATTTCTGTTGTCAAATCTGTTTCAGCCTTTTGCACAGTTGTTGTGAAATATTTTCCTTTAGAAACAAGTAAACTTTTAATCACTCTGAAAGTAAAAATTATTACATTGTTGTAATTTATTTATTTAACAGATTTCACAATTAACTTTTTTCGGAATTAACACTACGAGGTTTTTAATAAAATTACAGTGGGAGGAAACATTATGAAGTATTTATATTAATAAATGAGTTGGAGAAAATGTTTTAACATCTCACCTCACAAAGTTACATGTCTTCACGATACCAGTTTCAAAAGTATTGTATTACTTTCATCTTCAGTCAAATTCCAACACCGGTTTCAAAAGTATAGTATTACTTCCATTTTCAGTCAAATTCCAGGTTTCAAAAGTACAGTATTACTTCCATCTTCAGTCAAGTTCCAACTGTTGGAATTTGACTGAAGATGGAAGTAATACTTTATTTTTGAAACCGGTATCGTGAAGACATGCAACTTTGTGAGGTGAGATGTTTAAAACATTTTCTCCAACTCATTTATTAATAATAATAACTATGAGGTTTATTTATTTCAGTAAAATTTTATAACCTCATCTCACATTCATCTTCTTCTTCTTAGACCAGTTTTGGGACTTTCTTCGGTTCCATCATCACTTTTTTCATGATCATTGTTATGTCATCTTGGAGATCCACCTCTTGTTCTCTTTGTTGTTAGACTGAAGAACCTCAAAATCAATCATTTTCCCCAAGAATTTCGAAGCTTATTGATCTCTCCTTTCCTTCTTTATGTAGATTTCTTTTTCCCAAAACCGTGAGTTCTGTGGGTTTTTCTACTGGTTTTATTAATTAAGCCTTTCTTTAGATTTTATGATTTTTCTGACCACCTACAACTACTGCAGATTTTTCTACTTCCTCATTCTTGAGATCTTATTTCAGTCTGATTTTAAAATTTCTCTGTGTGTTCCTTATGTCGACTTTCTCACATTCATTTAATTTAATAAATCCCTGATTTGATTTCTTCTTCTATTTTCTCATTTGTGTTGGATCCAATTAATCTAAAGAGGCTGAAGTTGTTTTTCGGTGCCAATCGTATGTTAAATTTTTGTTCTTATGTATGTGAACAATCAATGTGACTACAAATAATGGATTTAAAGAAAGTATGATACACAAGAAAATAAACAAGTTCAAAAGAAAAAAAATTGTTTAATCAAAGTACACTTCCAAATTAAAAAGAAGGAACATGAAATTCAAGACATTCACACACAATCCCTTAAAGCACCATAACTTTTAAATTTAAAAAAAATTTCAATATACGATTGGCACCGAAAAATGACTTCAGCATCAATAGATTATTTGCATCCGACAAAATTGAAAAAAAAAAAAAAAAAAAAAAAGGAAAAACAAATCAGGGATTTATCAGATTGGGGAATGTAAAAAATCAACATAGGGAAAACAAAGAGAAATTTAAAAAGTGAAAAAATATCTTAGGAATGTCAAGAATGGGGATGTAGACAAATCTGCAGTAGCAGCCTATGCATGATCAGAAAAACATCAAATCCAAAGAAAGGCTAAATTAATAAAGTAGATAGAAAAGCCAAAGAACTCATGGTATGAGAAAAAATTTACATTAAAAAAAACAGAACTGAGAAATTAATGAACTTTGAAATTCCCAGAGAAAGTAATTTGATTTCGAGATTCTTCACTCCACCAACAGAGTGAGCAAGAGGCAGCTCTTCAGGATGACAAAACAACGGTCGTGAAAATACTGATTATGGAACCGATGAAGGTCCTTAAACTAGTCTAAGTAAAAGAATATGAGGTGAGATGGTAAAATTTTACTTAAATAGATTTTACGATATTTCACAAATTCATACGTGTAATTAATCTACTATTATTCTCCTCGACATTTTTATTAAAATTACTATTAACAACTTCTCATCTCCCTCCTGAGGGTTAAGGGGTCAAACTTGGGCTTAAATGACTCTGATACTGTCACCAATCAGCTTAATTAGAATGAAAAATATTGGTTTGACACTATAGCAAACTCCTGATTATCCATGCATGTATTATTCGGTTTGCGGATTATCCAGGTATGACTCTTTTTACTGTATTTTTTTAAATACTGTATTTTGTATTGTTATGAAAAAATTCTTTATTTTTAAACGTGCTACTGTGAACTGCACTTAGAACTAGCACTCACAACCCCTCTCCGACATGTTTAATGGTACCAACCAACATTCTGAGAATGCAATACAATTTCGGAAAATTCCAATTGTGCATGAGTCACTGAAAGTTTATTGTTACAGATTGAAATCATGGATATGCTGTGTCAGTGGGTTTATCACTGGTTAGTAGTGTGATCATCAGTAGTTACTAGTCAGCGATATCCCTACTAGTGTGGGAATCGCTGGTTATAAGTGTGGATATCTTTGGTTACTAGTGAAGTTGTCGCTGGTTAGTCCCACATTCTTTTTTCATATTTATGAGTAAAATAAAATAATAATAAGGGGGCATGCCGTAGTGTAGTGGTTAAGGCACTGTGCTACAAGCCAGAAGGTCGAGGGTTCAAGTCCCGGCAGGATCAAGATTTTTAAACTGACCCAAACCTTCTGACGGCACTATGGCCCTGGGGTCGACTCAGCCTCTAACTGAAATGAGTACCAGATGCTTGTTCTAGGGGTAAAGGCGGCCGTCATGCAGGGCTGACAACTCGGCTGACATCTAGTGCCAATTGTCCAGAAAAAGTGGGAGCCTTAACCTCCTACTACCCCAAGGGCCTCCTGAGGCCTGTAGTGGGATTACTTACTTAAAAATAATAATAATAATAATAATAATAATAATAATAATAATAATAATAATATAATAATGACTCACACCAAATACATTTAATATAACATTTTATGAATATTTGTTGCATTTAAGTAGTGTTAAAATTGGTAAATACATTTCTGATCAACTTCACGGCACTGAATAACTTAATTGTATTATCCGTTTTTTTTTCGATTTTCCGTGCATATCTCGGTGTCAATTAACATGGATAATCGGGAGTTTGCTGTAGTATTAATACTTTTCATTATTTTTTACATGTCAGGGATGCTAGGGGTCTGTTATCTCCTCCCTACAGTATCTTTTCCAGATTTTAAGTCATATGTGTATCAAATGTGGTGAATCCAAATTACACTGAAAAAACATATGTGTATATATTCATATTTGAATATATAGATAAAAATATTTGAATATATAGATAAAAATATTTGAAACATAATTCAATTGATTCTGTGATAAGATAACTCTATTATCAATCATATATTTTATTTTAATATAGATTAGTCAAATGTAAAGTGCACAGCTTAGACATGGAATTATATTTGAAGAGAAAAATTTTTGCCTAGACCGAGACTCGAACCCGGGACCCTTGGCTTTCCGGGCCAAGTGCTCTACCAACTGAGCTTCCGAGGCAAGTTGCGATCTAGATGCAATTTTTCTCTTATATACGTTGTAGTTCCCCCGTGCCAAATGCTTGAAACCGTAGCTTCTATCTTTGCAAATGGCGGCTTCTTAGTTAAGAAGACATTTATTGGGAATTTGGTCTAGGCGAAAATTTTTCTCTTCAAATATAATTTATCCTTCAACGAGAAGTGTTAAATTAATAATAAAATCGTCAATAGAAGCCCTACTAGCTTATAAAGTAGTGTTAAATTCCCAATAAATGTCTTGCCATTTGCAAAGATAGAAGCTACGGTTTCAAGCATTTGGCACGGGGGAATTACAACGTATATAAGAGAAAATTTGCGTCTAGATCGCAACTTGCCTCAGAAGCTCAGTTGGTAGAGCACTTGGCCCGGAAAGCCAAGAGTCCCGGGTTCGAGTCTCGGTCTAGGCGAAAATTTTTCTCTTCAAATATAATTTATCCTTCAATGAGAAATGTTAAATTAATAATAAAATCGTCATTAGACATGGAATTTTATCAGCCGCCAAAAGCTAATTATCTCTTTACCTTAGTCTTATAGAGCGGTATACACATGCAGATAGATTTTGCATGTAGTGAACATTTTGCACATATTTGCTTTGACCTATATTCTCTCTGCCATACTCTTGTGTATCAGGTGATCACATGATCATATCTAAAAAAAATATGCTCTAGGGGCAGGGCTATTAAGAAATGCTCAGTAGGTGTGAAAAGATGACTCTATTGTACGAAGGTTGGGGCATAAATCATGGCAACTATTTTTTTTGTGAGAATTTGAGCATGGGTGAAAAATCTAAAATATACATATGAAAGAACAAGGGATAAACGAAATTTAAGGAATTTAACAACATGCAAACATTTTGCTCCTCATGTTTATTGAGGTCCACCGCTGTGGTCTCAAGGTCGCATGCTGCCTTGTCTCGCAGCGGGCCCGGGGTCGATCCACGGTCGGGGGCAGTTTTTCTGGGTGAGGTTTTTATTCGGGGTTTTTCCTCACCTGTAAGATAAATGGTCAGGGAAAAACCGTTAAGGCCCAAACGCGTCCCCGGAAATCATATGACCCTCATCATTCATCATCTTTCACCAGTGTGGAAAGCAAGGGGAAGTATGTCTACCACACCTACAATTCACTAGTAAAGCTGCAAGCATAGCATGAAAATGCTAATGATGCAGTGAATGAAGACCTGCCTTTGGGTGAAGACAGAAGAATTACTATGGATGGATGTTTATTGAGGTTTAATGTCATGACAATTCAGTTTTCATGTACCAGAATCATTACATCACCAATTTTTATTTTTTTCAGTTTCTTTTTTGTACTCTCTTCCTCACTCACAAACTCATTCTTCTCATTCTACAGGCCCTCAAAGTAGTATACTGCAACCGTTCACAACACACTGCCAATGATGTGGGAGGTGCCGAATACCATCTGCTTCACCATTTTCTTCATCATGTGTGAATCTGGTCATCTGTTGTTGAACAGCATTTATAATGTCCATTCATGTACCAAACCGTAAAAAAAAGTTAAAAGATAAAAAGGTGTGATGTATTGATTCTGGAACATGTAAACTGTACTTATATGACAATTACCTTAATAAATGTCTTCTTCTTGTAAGCCCATGTTTCCCTTAACAGAGATTTAGGCGCTCTCCCCTACAGGAAAAATTTGAACCATACTAATTTAGTTACATTTGTTTTCGTATAGATGTCATTTTGAGTGGTCTGTGGTAAGCATTCCGCCTCATACTTACATTAGGAAACCAAGATAGTACTTGGACGGGAAAATTTGATAAATTTTGTTTAGAGGCCTTTTCACTTAGGCTTAAGGATCTTTCACGAGCCTGAAAATCTTCAGACTCGGGACCCACGGCTTAAAGTCCCTCCCAGAGGACTTGTTCCTTGGATTTTTCCATCCTAAAAAATCCATCGACCGCGGCCAGGTTTGAACCCGCGACCCTCGGGACCAGAGGCAAGGAGCATTACCACTAGTCTACCGCAGCTGATACCATGAGGAGCAAAATGTTGGCATTTTGTTAAATTCCGTAAATTTCACTTATCCCTTGTTCTTTCATATGTATATTTTAGATTGTTCACCCATGCTCAAATTCTCCACAAAAAAAAATAGTTGCCATGACTTATGCCCCAACCCTCATACTACCTACGTCATATACGAGGTGTGATCAATAAGTTTCCGGAATGGCTTCAAAACAATTATGCCATTGAGGAGTTTTTAATTTTCACCCAGGCTGTACACTCAGAATTTCCTTGTGATGAATTTGAGGGGTCGCGCGACCTTCTCTGACCTTGCAGTATGCTGGTAGAAGCTCTGAAGTGAAGACGTGTTTTGTGCGTGCGGCGATTTCTCTGTGTAGCAACAATGCGGGATTATGAGGAACAAAGAACATGCATCAAATTTTGCTTTAAACTTGGTTAAAACTGCAACAGAAACATATCAAATGTTAAGAACAGCTTATGGGGAGGAAGCAATGGGCAAATCTCAAGCATTTGAGTGGTTTTCGAAATTTAAAAGCGGCGTGACATCGGTTAAGGATGAAAATCGTCTGGGACGAACCAACTTCCAGCAAAACCAATAAAAATATCGATCGAGTGAGGGAAATGGTATTAAATGATTGGCACATTACAATACGAGAACTGTCTGATGCACTAGCACTCTCGTTTGGAAGTGTTCAAAGCATTTTGAAAGACGATTTGAACATGCGAAGAATTGCTGCGAAGTTCGTGCCCCGCCTCCTTTCAAATGACCAAAAGGAAAGTCGTGTGATTGCCTGCACAGATCTTAAAGAACAGCTTAAAAATGACCCACGGTTCATGGAAAGGTTATTACTGGTGATGAAAAATGGATTTATGGCTACGATCCAGAAACTAAACAACAGTCTTCGCAATGGAAGAGTCCTGCATCTCCACACCCCAAGAAAGCCAGACAAGTTCGATCGAATGTGAAGTCAATGATGATTGTTTTTTTTGACATTAATGGAATTGTGCATAAGGAATTTGTACCACGGGTCAAACAGTGAATCAAGTGTACTACAAACAAGTGTTGCAAAGATTGAGGGAGAATGTGCAATGCAAACGGCCAGAGAAATGGAGGACTGGTGACTGGTTCCTGCATCACGACAATGCGGCCCAGCGCACAAAGCAATTTCTGTCCGCCAGTTTTTGGACAAAAATAGGATGAGTACTGTTCCCCATCCAGCCTATTCTCCAGATCTGGCTCCAGCAGACTTTTTCCTGTTCCCACGGCTAAAAATTCAGCTCCGAGGACATCGTTTTGAGGACATTGATGTCATCCAGCGCGAATTGCAGAAGGCATTGGACACATTTAAAGAAGACGACTTCCAGAAGTGCTTCCAGCATTGGCAGAAGCACTGGGACAAGTGTATCAACTCCCAAGGTGACTACTTCGAGGGTGACAGTGCTGAATAGAAACTTTGAAGTGTTGTGTTGTGTTTATGGCCTCATTCCGGAAACTTATTGATCACACCTCATAGGTTGACAAGGTAAGACACTGCTACTCACTTGTCAGTTGGGTTATATCATTGGGAGTGCACTTGATGTGGGTATGAAAGTGGTCATCTTTCCACAACTAGTGAGCAAGTTTTAACAGGCCTGCTCTAGGAGATTGGTTCAACTCTGTATTTAAGGCTGTACATGAATATAAGGAATATCCTGATACTGAACAAGCAAAGGGGGAAACATAATCCAGCTTGTGCAAAGAATTACTTGTTTGTTAATATTATTCATTTTTAAACATGTTAATGATGGACAAATTATATTTGAAAAGAAAAATATACGCCTAGACTGGGGTTTGAACCCTGGACCTTTGACTCTCTATGTCAATGCTCTTCCATCTGAGCTACCTAGGCCTCAATCTAAATGCGTATTTTTCTCTTACACATAGTTAATTCCCTAACCCCAAATGCTACGAGCCGTTGCTACAATTTTTGCAAATGGCAGCTTCTTTATTAAGAAGACTTTTTATTGGGAATTTAAACATTACTTATAAAGTCAGTAGTGCTTCTTTCAATGTTAATATTATTCATTTTTAAACATCTTAATGATGGACAAATTATATTTGAAAAGAAATCTAGGCATATATTTTTCTTTTCAAATATAATTACTTGTTTGCTCTTATTGTGAGGCATTATCAAACTTTACTCACAATTCTTCTAAAAGTTTTCTCTTCCGATAATCTTGTTTCTGGGGATCGTCAACTTGGTCTGCTTTATTTGCTAGAATGAGTTTTAAATTATTCTGCACAATATCTGAAATGGCATCAACTTTCCTGGTCACCAGTGAATCTTTGCCTTGCTTAGTAACTTTAAGCCAGCCACTTGACATTGCCTTACTGAACCCCACTTTCATGCTGGCAACTCCATTCTGAAATAAAATAATTTTATGCATTCAGCAATAAAGTTTTGGTAACAAAAAAAGAATTTTTTTAAAGATGTTACCTAAAAAATATTACAGATAAGTCTTAGTTTTGATTTTTCTTCATTTCCCCCCCCCCCTCTCTCATTTTCCCAATGTCTAGTGGTTAACATTCTGTATTCTGGATGCAAGATTTTTGCATCAAACTCAAATTTGACAGATTTTGAAGGATGTAATGCATGTGTAAGTTCTGTGATAGACCATGTGCAAGATACCATTTCAATTTAACTTTTATAGGAATTAATCACTATGAGGTTTAATTTATGGTGAAATTAAATGTTTCTTACCTCTCCTCATATAAATCTTCTAAGTTGATCACGATTTCGAGACTATAACTGTCTCATCCTCAGAATTTTCTTGGCGACTGGTGTTATGTCGATCGGAAGAAACTCTTCTTCTTCCCTCTGTTGGTGGACCGATGAACCTCTGGGTCAGGTCAAAATTTGCGGGAATTTCGAAGTTCATAAGTTTTTTCGAAATTCCCACAAATTTTGACCTATCCAGAGGTTCATCGGTCCACCAACAGAGGGAAGAAGAAGAGTTTCTTCTGATCGACATAACACCAGTCGCCAAGAAAGTTCTGAGGATGAGACAGTTATAGTCTCGAAATCGCGATCAACTTAGAAGATTTATATGAGGAGAGGTAAGAAACATTTAATTTTACCATACCATTTCAATGTCTGTTTAAAGAGACAAAATTCTTGCTGACATACAGCAGAGACCAAATCTAATGCACATTTGTGAGTTCCTTCATATTATAATTTTTATAGTAAGACTTCAGTGCTATAGCAGGAGGTAATGTCATATTACATAAACAGAAATTTTGGACAGATTGATCTTTACATATTAGCTGGCAATGATGTAACTGCCTTAAGAGAGCAAGTTAAAATAATACAAGTAGCATTACTAAACCCCAAAAGTAGATTTATTTAATATGGCAATCAAACTGACATACTCCAGATGCCTGAATCTGTAGAGAATAAACCCCAGTTACTCCTGGTGGAACAGTGGTTACCACTCTAACTTCTGATGTACATGGGTTCAAAGTGAGCTAAATTTTATATGCTAGATTGTGCACTAGATGCCTGGATTAAATTCCACATCCTCTGAGTACATGTTGAGAAGACATGTGGTAAGATTTAAATTAAAATTCTTTATACCTCACCTCATATCCAGTCTTCTAATTATACCAGTTTCAAAACATAGGTGGTTTCATCTTCAGTAATAACTTGTTCACATATTACTGAAGATGTCTTATATCCAGTCTTCTAATTATACCAGTTTCAAAACTAAGGTGGTTTCATCTTCATAAGTAATGCCACGAGTGATTTCCAAATTATTGATAAATTCATGACTCACGAAGTGAGGAGTGAATTTATCTAGTGAATTTGGAAATCAAGAGTGGCATTTGTTAGGACTATTTAACAAATAAAATTAAGCTGTTTACTCACAAATCATTATTTAAATATAATTATTTAAAAATATTTATATATTTAATGTAAATGGCGATATTTGAAAACAAATGAGAAATTATTGGTATCATTCATTTGCTTCTTTTCTTCAACCAGATCATATTATTTATTGCCATAGGAACGCAATATTGTAAGAATGCACTCTAGTGGAGAAAAAATTAAATACATCAAACTGTATACTAATTAATTTCTGATGTCCTATGGCGTAAATATGACAATTATATTTTTCTGGAATGTTATTACCTGGGAAAAAATACATTTAAGAAAGTGCAAGCAGTGGTTAATTTTTTTGGTGGTATAATCAATTGCTACAAATGTTTTTAATTTACTCTCGCATGCGGTATGTGTTGACATTCATGCACTATATATACAATCTGGTAGCCGTATTTCTTAGTGAGTCAGTCACTGCAAAATAATGCTATGACCTATTCAGAATGTTAAAAAGAGGTGCTTTCTTTATTATGATAAACTTTAGTTGGTAAATTCTCGGCGAAACACGACTGTGATTGGTCATAAATAAAAAACCATTGAAACGTGAATGGTCATTGACTCCCATTTGGAGCATGAGTTAAATAGTCAGTAATATCTTGTTGACATCTTCAGTAACGTCAACAAAATATTACTGAAGATGAAACCACCTGGGTTTTGAAACTGGTATAATTAAAAGACTGGATATGAGGTGAGGTATAAACAATTTTAATTTAAATCTTAAATTAAACCTCAAAGTGATTTTTCCTACAAAAGTTCAAGATATGTGGTACTTTTGATACAGATTGGTCCATTGGATAGAACATTAATGCACAGCAGTCCCCTTGCTTGCTGGTGGCTTCACGTTCATATGTATTAATCGCAGAGGTGGACAATCATCTAGCCAATATAGGGGACATGTTTTGGGTCCCCAAGTTGTTATACCTGGAACCAATACTTATTGTAGCTACCCAAATTCCTCATGAAGCTGAGTGAACACTGGTCCCATACTGGCCAAAATTCCATGATAAAATTCCTTCCCCAAGGGAACTTAACCTGAACAAGTCATATAGCTTTGCACCAAAGCATGGTGTTCAGCAAATTACAAATATGAAATTCCCAATTATTTTCCAGTATTTTCATGGCATCAAAGAATAATATCTAAGTTTTTTTGAGTTTTAATTGAATTAATCCTAGTAAAGCTAATTTTGTAAAAATATATAATTTAACAGTATGTGTAAGTAATAAAAACATATGATTTTTTTTTTCCCCCAATTCTTTTGTAAAAACCTCAGCTTTTCTTTTTTCAACTTTGGCTTTTTCTTCTTCAGGCAATTTACTTTTTCGATGTAACTCTGCTTTCTCATACTTGAATATGTACAGGGTGTTTCAGAATAAATATCACAGACTTCTAGGGGTTATAGAGGGATTTAAAGTTAAGAATTGTAAAACAGTACCTGTACAAAATAATTACCAATAACAGTCAGTACCAAAATGAAAGCAGAAGATGATACTTATGTTATCGAAAGGTCTCCTATAAAACGACACTGCAAATTATTGAGGATGACTGAGATATCAGGTATTGTTTTACAATTCTTAAAACTTTAACACAGTGACCTCGACAGAGTTTCGTAACATATTTTAAAAATCTTGATTTAGAGGGATTTAGTAGATAAAGTTTTGATAAGGAACCCATGTCCTGAAACATACCATTCCAATGTAAAATAGGTTTGAAGATCGAAACACAATGGGCTGATATCATATCTTGTTTTCAGAGTAAGTATTACAGACTTCTAGGGGTTGTACTACAAGTGTGGTTCCACATGGCGACCCTGTTGTACATTGCACAAAGTATACCAGCGATGCATGTTTTCATACACATGCCACACAAGATCTGGTGGATGCTTAATAATTTCTGCTGCTGCCAGAATTTGTGCAAGAAGATCTTCCTCTAACTCAACAGATGTAGTACAACCCCTAGTAGTATGTAACACTTATTCTTAAACACAAGACACACGATATCATCCCAATGTGTTTCAATCTTCAAACTTATTTTACATCAAAATGTACATTTCCAGATATGGGTTCCTTATCAAAACTCTTATCTATTAAGTCCCCTCTACAACCCTTAGAAGCTTGTAATTATTATTCTGAAACAACCTGTGTGTATATATATATATATATATATACACACACACACACACACACAAGATAGATGGACATCACTTTATGAATTCCTGTCTATTTCCCAGTTGTTATCAAATTCCCAACTGCTGAACACCTTGGGTGCCTAATCACTATGCTATAGCACAGATGCTCAAATGGTTTATCAAAATCTGATGGAGAAATTGATGCAATTTATATAAAGTAAAGTAAAGTGATCCTACAACAAGCCTCGGGTACCTTGGGGTAGTAGGAGGTTAAGGCTCTCACTTTTTCTAGACAATCGGCACTTGAAGTCAGCCAGGTTGTCAGCCCTGCATGACGGCCGCCTTTACCCCCAGAACAAGCATCTGGTACTCATTTCCGTTAGGGGCTGAGTCGACTCCAGGACCATAGTGCCACCAGAGGGTTTGAGTCAGTTTAAAAATCCTGACCCCACGGGGCTCAAACCCTTCGACCTTCCGGCTTGTAGTGCAGATGCAATTTGTATATCCTTACAAAATCTATTTGCCAGGTCAAACAAGTATTACAACATAGTTTTCTTATCGGATTCTAAATTTGCTATTCAGACCATTATCTCAACAGATTTCCTTGAAATGAACAAAATAAAAGTATTATGCACACACATTTATGAAACATTAAATTCTTCTTTAGAGTATTTGAATTATTGATTAAGAATGTCAATACTTTTTCAACTAAAAATAAATCCTTAAAAAAAACAAGCTTAATGCTTAAAATCAATACTTATTGAAGTTAACCTACATGTATCCTCTGAAGTCTTTCTATCACTTTTTATGTTCATTCTTGAGTATTCATCACGACTTGTAAACAGTATGACTGAGAATTTTTTTTGTAAATGTTCTAGGGATGTAAATTGAGTACCCTAGTGAAAAATTGTAATTTCCAAAGATTACTAAATTTTTAATTTAGCAATTCCCTAGAAATCTAAGTCTATTGCCTAATAATCTATTATATAATGTTTTGATTGCATCATTCTTCTTTGCATTAATTCTTTGTGTGTCTGAACATGTCTCATATTTTGAAACTTTCTTTTATATTTGTTTCATTTTATATCATTTCCTAATGTCTTTATTTTCTTCAGTCTGACATAAATATATTCTATATTTCAATTATTATTGATATTGCCCAGTATTGGAAAGTATTAAATTTAAAATATTTCATCAAAAATATTTTATATTGTTTTCTTTATTTTATTACCCTGTATTATTTTTTTAAAATTTCTTTATGTGCGAGAATTTATTTTACATTTTGAAATTGTCTTAAATTTTTATATGTTTTCCCTCTCCTTTTAACTAAAATGTTGTAATATATTCTAAATGTAATATTGCTCCCATCCGTCTCTTAATTTCTTCATTTTGGATTCGCCATAATCTTGATGTCCCTTGGCTTCTACTCAAATAATCCATTTGAACTGCCAAAAGCTTTCTTTTGTATTTTTCTTTCATAACCTTTACTTCATTGTTGCAGCATAAAATACTTTCAACTACATAATGCTTTTCCCAAACATAATTATATGCTGTTGGAAATATTCTTATCCCACCATATTGAATTCAGGGATCCAAATACTCTTCTGGTCTGTTCAATCCGTAATTATATATCTGCAGATCCATTCCCTCTTTTGTAATCATAGTGCCCAGATATTTAAATTTATCCAGTTATTTAACTGATTTTCCTCAGCAATTAATATTTCATAATCATCATAAGAATTAGTTATAAAAATTGTGTATTAGTAAAAATTAATATCCATTCCATAATCCTTATAGTGTTTGTATAACTTTCTAAGTATACATTTAATTTTAGATTAAACTAACTTAATAACTATTACATTTCAATGAAGAGAGTTGTAGATTTGGTGATATCTGCCAGAATTATGCCATTATTCACCATATGGAATAAATCATCACACTTATATTTCTTCCAATCTGTATAAACTAACTTCACTATACATCAATACTAATAAAATTGATTGTTAAAACCATTGAGGTGGATAGTCATGAAATAAAATAAATTAAAATATACCTTCTTAGGTAAGATCCATCATCCTCAACTTATAAAATATGTATTCTTTATGTCTGTAAGCCTTTCAGAACATCCAATCCATCTTCAGTAGGTCCTTCTTTTCTAGAATATCTAATATGATGATTGACGCTGCTGGTCCTAATATGGTGCTGTCGTGACTAAAGCTTCTTCCTGACGATATCGTATAGTGGGTTGTTTAATCTGGGAGTGCTTTCATTTATTAAAAGCTTGTTGTCTATTTCCTTGATAATTTCCAGGTCTTCCAATATGTTGATTTTTGTTGGATTTCCCTCTTTGTGTACTATTGTAAGGGTGCCTTCTATTGAGTTCATTCTATGACCGGCGTTTATTATGTGCATAGCATAATTAGACAATTTCGTATACGCATATGGAAAGTCTAATTACACTATGCACATAATAAATGCCGGTCATAGAATGAACTCAATAGAAGACACCCTTACAATAGTACACAAAGAGGGAAATCCAACAAAAATCAACATATTGGAAGACCTGGAAATTATCAAGGAAATAGACAACAAGCTTTTAATAAATGAAAGCACTCCCACTCTAAACAACCCACTATACGATATCGAAAGGAAGAAGCTTCAGTCACGACAACACCACATTGGGACCAGCAGCATCAACCATCATATTAGATATTGTAGCGAAGAGTGACCTGCTGAAGATGGAACGGATGTTCTGAAAGGCCTACAGGCATAAAGAATACATATTTTATAAGTTGAGGACGACGGATCTTACCTAAGAAGGTATATTTTAACTTATTTTATTTTATTCATTATACATGCGTGTAATCATTCATATCACTTGATGCATTAATTTGATTACAACTTACAATGAGATTAGACTGCAGAATTCCTTCTGGAGGAACTGAATTGTAAACTACAGCTTCATGACTTCCATTCTCTACCACCATTTTCCCTTCCTCTGTCAGCTGCCATTGCTTATGCATCTGTTGCTCCACCTGGATTAACTACAATTAAAAAACATATTTATTTAGAATCTTGTCAGCATTTTGAGAATAAAATCCTTAGAAAAAATTTTGGTCCGAAGACAGATGAACAGTCAGGCAAATGGAGAAGAATTCATATCAGTGAGCTATATGATCTTTATAGGAAACCAGATATAATAAGAACAGTTAATGGGCAGGACATGTGGCATGAATGGGGAATAAAAGGGAGACATGGAAGCTTCTTGTAGGAAAGCCAGAGGGAAAACATAGAATTGGTACACTAAGAATGAGGTGTTCAGAATAATATTAACCATGATTTGAAGGAAATTGAAATTGGAAAGCAATAGCTCAGGATGGGAATGTATGGAGAGCTTATGTCCACATGGCCATGAATCATTGGGTTCAATAGTGCCACTGAATGAGTTAGTTACCATATTAAGCACTTCTTCTTTTAATCCCTGCACATTGTGGAATTGCTGGAAATTACACTACTGATTTTCTTGCCAAAAAAGGCTCCAATCTGATTCAGAATACTACTAAAAGTTTACCTTTCACATCCATAAAAAGAATACTTAAAAACAAATATAAAATCAAACAAAACCAAGACCTATGTAATAAAGCCAAAGACAAAAAAAATGGAATATTTTAGTATTATTCCAGAAATTCCACGTAAAACTACAGTAGCAAAATTTGGACTGCTTACAGAACATTACTATTTGGCCAAACATTTATATAAAATAGGAATCTACACAAATCCAAATTGGCCTCTATGCAACAAAGACGAAGAAATGAACGAAGAACATCTACAAACCTGTGAAGTATTACCTGTTGGATCCACCATAGAGAAATATTGTAGAGCAAGAACGCTAATAGCTTCATTGCCAAGGCCCAGCATTTAAAAACAACACACAAACAACTCTTTTAATCCCTATGAACCAATTGAATTGGTAAAAGAGCTGAAAACCATTAATTCAAAAATTCCGTTTTCTAATGTACAATTATCAACTATTTAAAATGGCTTAAGAAACTGCTGCTTCTGGTATTGTAACAAGTATAAGAAGACATTAAGTAACTGGCTTACTAGAGACTATTAATTAAGAATAAACATTCAAAATAAAGGTAAAGTAATCCCACTTACAGACTTTATGAGGCCCTTGGGACAGTAGGAGATTAGGGCTCCCATCTTTCTAGACATTTGGCATGAGATGTCAGCCCAACATGATGGCCATCTTTGCCTCCAGAACAAGCATTTGATATTAATTCACATTAGAGGCTGAGTCAAACCCAGGTCTATGGTGTCACCATAAGGATTACGCCAGTTTAAAAATTCTGACCCCAACAGGGTGCGAATAACAGACCTTCCAGGTTGTAGCAAGTTGTCTTAACTAAATATGATATGGTGTGCCCCCAAACATAATAATATAATAATTTATACTGTAGGCCTATATATCATTGTTCTAATATTTAAAGGTCGTTAAATCTAGGACATTAAGATTAGTTATGTAGCTTAAATAATGAGAGACAGTTTAAATGCTTTCAAAATTTTTATTTTGGAGACATGAAGAGAAATGTTTCCTCTTTGAAGTTTTAAAAGATTACCTTATTTTTGGTTTACAAGACCAATATTTCATTTAAATTATTAAAAATATTATTAATGTTAATACCTTTAACAGAAAAAGCTTTTAGGAAGGCCTATATTAGAAGTTAAGATAACGTTCAGTTGGAACATAGGAAACTGGATATTGGAGATAACTTGATAAAGTTGGCTGAGAATATGGACCTGTGGCCTTAGTGAATGCAGCATTCAAACAGTGGGTTCAAAAAGCCACTAAGCAAATGATTCAATCAATCTTCTTCATCTTAGAATACCCTTTTGACCCTCATTGAGACATGGGTGCCCCCTTATCGGGAGGTATCTTTGCCATGCTAATTTAGTTACATTTATTTTCCTACAGATGTCAGTGTGTGATACGTGGTCAGCATTCCATCTCAATGAGATATCTATTAGGGAACTAGGGTATTAGTAGGATGGAATAAATTTCAGTTAAATTTTGCACACAAACCTTTTAATTCAGGCTTGTGGCTCATTTTAAAAGCCTAAAATTCTTCAGACTTGGGACCTATAGCTTGAAGTCCCTCCTGAAGGACTTGTCCCTCAGACTTTTCCATCCTAAAAAATCCATCGACCCCAGCTGGGTTTGAACCTGCAACCCTCGGGACTAGAGGCAAGAAACATAACCACTAGACCACCGTGACCGACTCAAGTCAGTCTGTCAGTTATAAATCATACTCTTTCATTAAATCTCATGGTTCTTATGTTTTAAGTAAATACAAAACAAAAATTAATCTGAAATATGGTAATCAAAAGCATTAAAAGTAAAGTAAAGTGATCCCACAACAGACCCGGAGGCCCTTGGGGTAGTAGGAGGTTAAGGCTTCACTTTTTCTAGACAATCGGCACTTTATGTCAGCCGGGTTGTCAGCCCTGCGTGACGGCTGCCTTTACCCCCAGAACAAGCGTCTGGTACTCATTTCCGTTAGAGGCTGAGTCGACCCCAGGGCCATAGTGCCGCCAGAGGGTTTGGGTCAGTTTAAAAATCCTGACCCCAATGGGACTTGAACCCTGGACCCTCCAGCTTGTAGCTCAGTGCCTTAACCACTACGCTACGGCATGCCCCCATCAAAAGCATTACTGAAGAGAAATTATGACTACAGACCAAAAAAGCATTAAGTTAATTTTAAAAAAGGAAAAACTGCACTTAAACTAACGTGAAACATTTTCAAAGTCCTATAGAACAACAGTGCACATGCACCAGAGTTTATAGAGCCCGCGATAACCCACAATCGAACCACATATCGGATATCATTCTCGATTACTATCTGTCGCTACGAAATTTAAATGACCAATATTTGCAATAAATCCCCAAATCTATGTTAAAAAATATATTAACAATATTAAAATTACTAAACGTTTATTAAAAATGGGTGTACACTTACTTATCACTCCCTAACACTGATCCAACCAGCGATAACCCAAAACAGTGATAGAAAAATCATAGATTAAGTAATATACTTTGTGGAGAAAATAGGAGATAGCATCACAATATTGTCTAACAGTGTCATGATATTGTGATTTGCATATTTAAATAAATACTTCAAAATTGTCTAATAATGTTATAAAAATTGTTCGAAAAAGTTTAGAATATTAAATAATGTTAGTAAATACAGAAGAAGAGCTATAGTTTACAACAATATAACTGAAAAATCGGAAAAAGTCGGGATATGCCAGACACGAATTCTTCTATGTTCCACAGGATCGCAGTGCGCATGCGTGAGTTGCTGTAATGGTTAATCTCCGGTAGATGGTTCTGCAGTCGGCGTTACCAACTTTGGGAATGGATTCCCAATTGCAAAAAAAAATGGATGTTAACTAACTTGCCATTTCCTAACTAAAGAAAACAATTTACATGCATATTATTTATTCCCCCAAATGCTTGAAAAAATGGACGTAAACCAACTTCCCATTTCCTAATGTAACAAAACAATTTACATGCGTACTATTTAATTAACTATAAACTCATTTTATGTACACTAACACTAAATATGGTTTGAAATTATTTTCAAATGGTGGCAACGTTGGAACAACATGGGAAAGTAGCTAGTAAGTAATGCATCCATGATCATGTTTTACGTAAATATATAAATATAAAATATTACAAAGAAAGCTTGAAGATCATTGCAAAATGTTTAAAACAGTACAAAACGTATTTACAAGTGTTTAGTGCATCAGTGGCATAAGAATGTAAGTGTAGAATTGTGACGGACATGTAACCTACCTAACCCAAAAAATCAAGCACTAGTAGAAGTGCAGTTGAGCCTATTTTTCCTTCACCTACAATAAATGTCGTCATTCAAATTGTTCAGTTAACTTGAAAATATATTTTAAGAAACAGATGTTCACCCACTTAATTTTGTTAGATTCCAATGGGACAAGTTAGTGTACACCAGGTTAACTTACAGTTTATTAAATAATATGCATGTAATTTATTTAGTTAGATTAAGAAAGTGGCAAATTGGTGTACATCCATTTCTTATAAACATGTATGCAAATTGCAAAGATTGGTCATATACCAATCTCACAGATATGTGGCACCATCTGGCGACAATTCTATGAACGTTTGCACATGCATACTGTTATTCTTTAGAACTTTGAAAAATTAATTGGTTGAGTTATTTAAAAGTCTTTCCTCAGTGTTCAATATGGATCGAGGGAAATCTTAGAAAACAATAGAACTTAGTGTGAACAGACCTAATAACACATTGAATGTAATTTAAAATTGCATACTATTAACATTTCGTAAAGGACATGTTCTTACAAAATAAAATTACTAATAATTTCGTATGAACAGTATATAACCTCACTTTTGAAAAATTGGGCACAGCTCACGAAAAGTATAATTACGAAACCGGTAACATATTTAGGTTATATTTAGACAAAAAAGTAACATTTTGAAAACAATATCAATATACAGTATCTACTTACATCTCCTAAAGACTGTAAACTTTTTACAGCACCTATAACTTTCTGGTGATCAACATTTAAGAAGGAAGCGAATTTCAAGGTATACAAATCATTATTTTGTGCTAAATATTTTAGCACTTCTTCATTTAACTCTGTAGTCATTTTTTAATAAATTATTGTTTCATTCACATCCGAGCCACATGGACTATACAAATATGGTAAAACTACTATCAGATCACTTGCCAATTACATTGCGGCACACTGGTCTTTTAGTTGATAGTAGTGAACTTCGTTCTCTATGACATAGATGGGTCGTTAGTGAACGAACTAGTTCATTTGAACGGCACATTAAAAAGAACTAACTATAGTTAGCACATTAATTTTGAACTGGTAGTTCGTGTGCGGTGAAAGTGTGCTGTCTAAGCACGATTGTGCATGTGAAGTTAGTTCGCTCGCGAGTAGCCTAAAATAAGGGCTAGTTCAAAAGTAATCAATGATAATTCTTTCTAGTGATCTGACAGTAGTGCCAAATTTAAAAAAATCATATACAGTATCACAATGTTTATAGCGCAAAGCGTTCTTACAATAATATTAGATTTACCAGTGGCGTGCGGTGGTCAGAGCTATTATCCCAGCTGTATGACTAAAATATGACATCTAATATATAAAAATGTTTGTTCGTAGTTTATGCGCGGCCATACCGATGATCCGATTGTGATGAGTTTTTTGCAAAATGTTCAGGAGATTCTCGGGATGAACATAGGCTATAAGAGAGTTGTGATACTCAACTCCTACACCCTTAAAAATTGCCCTTTGTAGTGGAAAACGTGAAAAAAGAACTCTTTGGACGCTTAAACGGCTTACGCTGCCTAAACCATAACAAATACACAAAATTAATGTACTTACTTACTCACTGGCACTATCGAACCCGTAGGTTTATGGCCGCGTGAACATAAGCTCTCCGTACATTCCTATCCTGAGCTAATGCTTTCCAATCATTCCCTGTATAATCTACTTCCCTCAAATCATAGTTAATGTTATTCTCCCACCCCATTCTTCGTCTACCAACTGGGCGTTTTCCCTCTGGCTTTCCTACAAGAAGCTTCCATGCAAGTCTTTCATTCCCCATACGTGCAACATGTTCTGCCCATCGCAGTCTACAAGACTTAACTGTTCTTATTATATCTGGCTTCCTATAAAGACCATGTAGTTCATTGTTATGTAGTCTTCTCCATTCACCTGTTTGTTCGTCTCTCTTTGGTCCAAAAATTTTCCTAAGTACTTAATCTCAAATACTTGTAATCTCCTTTCCTCCCTTAAAGAAAGAGTCCATGTTTCGCATCCATATAATATAACTGGTAGAATAATAATTTTATATATTTTCAGTTTAACGTTTTTTGAAAGGAGTTGGGACATCAAAAGTCTCTACAATGCATAATAGCACGCATTTCCAGAATTGAGCCTATGTTTAATTTCTTTGTGCATCTCATCCCTATTTGTGATTATTGTTCCTAGGTATTTGAATTTAGCCACTTCCTCAAAATTTCCATCATTTTTCATTAGCTGTCCATTTCCATTATATAATGAATTTCTACGTGTGACCATATATTTAGTTTTATTGATATTTACTTCCAGTCCTAATTTCTTAGTGTTACTCAATAGTGTGTGCGTGTCGTCCTTTAGTATCTCCTCGCTATCGGCCAATAGTACTACATCATCAGCATAAACTAACAGCTTATTAATACCATTGAGTTGTAAGCTTTCCTCATTCTCTAAAGATTTAATGGCATGCTCTAGTACAAAATGAAATAGTAGAGGAGGTAGTGCATCTCCTTGCTTCAACCCATTCTGGATTTCAAAAGTGTCCGAAAACTGTTTGCTTACACGACCCTACTCTTTGTGCCATTTAGACACATTTGTATAAGTCTAACTAACTTTTTAGGAATTCCGAACTCCAACAGGATACTATATAACTTCTCCCTCTTAATTGAATCATATGTTTTTTTAAGTCTACTAAGTACAGTACCATTATATTCCCATTAATTTTCTAAAATCTGTCTTATACTAAACATCTGATCTATTGTAGACCTGTTTCTTCTAAATCCACATTGATGATCTCCTAGAAAGTCATCAATATATGGAGTAAGTCTTCTGACTAATATATTTGTTAGAATTTTGTATGGAGTTGAAAATAATAAGATGCCCCTGTAGTTGTTGAAATCAGTTTTATCTCCTTTCATATAAATTGGTACGATAATTGATTCTTTCCATTCATCTGGAAGAGCTTCTTTTTCCCAAATCATACTAAGCAACCAGCGTATCTTGTCCATCAATTTTTCTCACAGAACTGAATATCTCAAAAAGTTCTACAAAATAGTCCGCGACAGCATATGTTTATCTTTTACGGAATTTTATGAAATTTCATATTTAAAACTATTAGTCAGAGGGCGCTGAGACTACGTTTCTTTAAATTTTTTGATATTGAGAATCAAATAAAGCAATTTTTCATATTTCATAACATTTTTGCAAAATGTTAAAATTTAATGAAAACTGTATACTCCTGCATATTTTTGAACTTTCAAATTCTTTTTTTTTTTTCAATAAAAGTTCTATAAATTAGTTAAAATATTTTTGAAATTAATGTAATTATGCAATTTTTGACAGTGTAATGTAGTAGACAAGTGAAAATTTCTCAGTATCCCTTCTGAACAAGATACATTGATTTTATGAAAACAAATAATTGGATGAGGAGTCATAAAGTGACCGTGTTGGATGGAGGTTTTCGTCCTAAACTCGATCCCCAGAACAAGAACATGAGCCTACATGAATAAGTAGAAGAAGAATATTGGAGTATTCTGTAGTCAGGTAGCTGTCAGCTCGTTCTTGCTACCTGAGGACAGTCCTTACTTTATGAACAGATTACAGCATTAAATGTAGGAAAGACTGCTGCTGCTAAACTTGAAGCAGTGGTTTGTGAAATTAGTAAAGTTCATGTAGGTAAGGACAACATTTTTCTCACATCGAGCTATCAAATATAGCATGATACAAGTAAGCTGCCATAACATCGTGTGATGTTGGGCATAATTTTTCGTCGTGCAAAACAATTCTGACAGACACGCCTTATAGTTTACTATCAGAAAATATGGAAATAACTTCTAACTGTGTATTACGAACAGAATTGATAATAGATTGTTCAAAGAACAAGTAGACCAAGACTAGACACTATGTTAGACCCATTTCATGAAAAAACTAACATTAAAATAATTCTAACTACATTTCACCATGTTTGTAGTTCAATATTAAATGTAACTGTAATTGCAAAGAGAGTTCTGAAACAATCCGAATCAATTGCGGACTAATAACTTTTAACATCTTGTTTCTCCAAATATGACATACTGAAATGATTTACTTGTATTCCAAATCGTCCAATTTAATGTTATTGTTACATTTGCATCTACAGGAATTTAATATCTTTATGCAATGTAAAATAGAAATAATCCAAGCTGTACCTGCTCTAAATTTTGTTAGTGCTATATTTCATGGAAACCTGTTTGTTTTGGTTGCAATGTTTTGTTTCTTGTATATGTTTGGATTTCGTAATTAAATAACATTGAATACGTTAATTAATTGTATTATATATAACTTCCCAGCTTTGATTTATGAAGGTAAAGTGATTCCACTACTGCCTTGCGAGGTCTTTGGGATAGTGGTATGTTGAAGCTCCCAATCTTTCTAGACAATAGGCACGAGATGTCCACCAGGTTGTCGGATCTGCCTAATGGCCGAATTTGTGCCCAGAATATGCATCTAGTACTCATTTCCATTAGGAGCTGAGTCGAACCCAGCTCCACAATGCCACCAAAATGTCTGGTCTACCTAAAAATCTTGACCATATCGAGACTCGAACCCGACTTTCCTCTTTGTACCACGTTTCCTTGTACAACTACATTACGGCGTGATCCATTAAAATTGTTTCATTTTGAACATATTTTATATTGAGTCAGAATTAATGAAAAATGTAATTAAAATCGAAGTACGGTAAACATCTGATTTCTTGAGCTATAAGTAAGGTCTGCTCGTCTCATTTATGTGCTGGTATGTACGCTTTTAAGTTATAATGGGCCTATGCATATAAATACAGTTTGTTAATGAATAACACCAACAAACTTTCAGGTATTGGAGAGGAGAGTTAGACGAACAATTTTATATCAGGAACTTGGGGTATGTGATTCCAAATTTTGAAGTTATATGACTTTTTAAAACTGGTAGTTTGTACTCATTAATCAACAATGAAGCAAACTGTGAATATGGTTCGTCTTGGGAATACTTCACTTCTGCTCCTATAGTAGGATAAGCCTAGTTTTAATTGCAAATATAACAGCATTTTCAACATTTTGGACCATGGGTTTATGGACATTTCGTCTTTCGACAAGAGCTAGTGCGCCACTGACAGTCTGTATTTCATGCTCTGTCTTACAATCTTGAAGCAATAGCTCAGTCGGTAGCATGCTTAACACTGAATGTTGTAATGCCGGTTTCAAATCTCTCTTCTTGGTTTTTATTTTTTTTTATTCAGAGGAGGATATTGCTTATGTAGTCACTTAATTGACTTTCTGATATTCTGTTTAAGCATAAGTATTTATTTTGAATTAAACTGCGTGATTTGTTTATATGAAATGCACAAGTAAAACTTATTTTTAAAATACTGCACATTTAGTCTGTTCATACCAGCTGCTCATGCGCGTGCCAGTGACATTAACGAATGATCCCAGTCTATCTTACTATTGCTTTGAATCATGCAGGAACAATATTGTTTACACTGACGTGATCGTTATGGCTAATGTGTATGCATTCAATGAATTAGCAGATAGGCATGTGCATTATGTTTATGGTGAGGCAAGAGGAAATGCGCATGCATCTGCAGAAATGTACAGAGAAAGATATCATGGCACATCCTCATCACTGAACTTTCCAAACCATCCACTGGCGTATACGGGAAACTGGAACCCTGGTGATGCATAAACCGGATTCCGGAGCAAGACGAACTCGTCGTACCCTGGATTTTGAAGAAGAGGTGTTCGACATAATTCGAGAGAATCCATCTACCAGTACGCGAGTAATTGACGTGCCATGTGCATAAAGCACGTCAGCATGTGGCAGGTCTTGCAGGAAGAAGGACTTCACCCATTTCACTTTTTTGAAGGTCCAGTGCTTGACACCGTTAGACTTCGGTGCAGTTTTGTAACTGGGTCCTTGAGCGGCTGGTTGAACAGCCTGATTTCTTTTCAAAAGTGCTTATCGCCGACGAGGCTTATTTTACAAGGGAAGGGGTTGTTTTAAACCAGAGGAATATCCATATTTGGGAACATGAACATCCATTTCCCATTGTAGATAGAGGCTATAAACACAGGTTCGCCGTTAACATATGGGATAGTATAATTTCCAATTACATCATTGGTCCCTATCTTCTGCTCCCATGGTTAAATGGCCATGTATACAAAGAAAAACGTTGATAAACGTGCTTCCTGTATTCCTGGAAGAAGTCCATCTTGACATCCGACGTCAGATGTTGATCCAGCACGACAGAGCTCCTTCTCAATTTGACAGGAATGTAAGGAATCGTCTGGATAATGTCTTCCCTGGACGTTGGGTTGGTCTTGACAGTCCTGTAGCGTGGCCTCCACGTTCACCTGATCTCACTCCTCCAGATTGTTTCGTATTGGGACACTTTAAGAGCCTCGTGTATCAGACTCCAGTCGACTCAGATGAGGAGTTACTGGCGAGAATTTTGGCTGCCGTTTGACGAACATACCGCGAGTCTTCGAATTGGAGTGCGATCATCATTTCCTTCTCCAGATGCAATTTGTGCTTAACTACTCCATCTGTTTGTTGAAGCAAACATGAATAAAGAAGACTTTATTTTTCTGTGTGCTTAAATCATGCCTCCTTCACTAAGTGTTACTGGTAAATATAATACAACAAGTTGTTTTTCATTTATTATTATTATTTATTATTATTATTGTTATTATTATTATTATCGAATGTTAACATCTTTACTGTAAAATGAGGTACGAATAACTAATTTGGTTTCCTTTACTTTTTTTCGACTATCAAGTGAAACAATAGTGGGTCTTAATTTAATTATTAATTAATTTTGTTTTGCCTTTCCTTTATGTTTGTACTATGATTCACGCCACAAGACTTGATGCTACATTCATACAGTATTATTGTAATCTCATGTAATAGTTACGCTAATGCATTAATAACCTTGTTATTTCGACCGTCTGAACCATGCGATTTTCGCTTACGAATACTAACTGTAGTTACTAGTGTGCTATACAGTATTCCTTCTTTTACACTAGTACAGAATATTGTCATATATTACTTTCGTGAATCATACTAAAAGAAACTCTACAATATTTTTACTAAATTCCAAAACATCTTACACAAGATAGAAAGAATAAAAGAACATAAAAAAATATCAACATGTGTGAAGTTTGAACCTTGCATCTCACGTTCCTAACAAACGTACGACATCTCATACACGGCACGCTACCACTGAGCCAAATGGTCGCAGGAAACAAACCCCCAAAAGAAGTCTGCACTAGGTAACAGCTTATCTACGAAATCTTCCAAATATTGTCAGTGGCGTACTGGCTCGTAACACATTTAAGATTATAACGTGCAAATTTGAAATTCTAGGCTACAAGTTGTGTATCTCAAATTGTTTATCTAAGACTCCTCTACAATACCTGAAAGTTTGTCGGTACTATTCATTAATACCCTGCACATGTAAAAGTTCAGAAAATAGTTGCATCATAATATTTTTGTGTCATAATTTCCATATTTTGTCTTTATGATTTCATGTTTTCGTATAATTCTCTTCATATAATTTATCGCCGAACTTATAAGGCGAGACTATTCTCGTGGCACGTAAGAAATGTGCGGGTACAGTATAATGATGATAATGAACTAAGCTAGTTCGTTCAATTTTAAATCGAACTGACTAGTTACTTTGAACCACACAATATAATGTGGAGAAACGAACTAGCTCCCGCCATTGAACTACCTTGCCCATTGCTAACATTCGGAATTCCAAACAAATTTTCTTATCGTATATTTTAAACTACTTCCTAAAGTTGTATTATATCGATTTTAAACTTACATTTAAAATCGAGTTCAAAAATTAATCAATTATGATTTGAGGTTCTTACGAAATACAGAAACAATACTTATTTCAGATCTACAATTTGGCAACTGGGCACAACGGTTGACACATTGAAATCAAATGTTCGGTTGCTAAATGCTGTGTTAAGATATTCAATCGTTTCAGTCATTCTGTAAGAAATATATATTAAATGTGAGAAATAGGCAAATAAATCAATATGTATATATGAGTTTATTTCACATAATCTATTAATATGTCCTTTGGTGACTAATACTGATAGGTCTGCCATCTGTGTGCGAGAAATCTACAACAATCCATAGATGAATTTCTTACCACGACTAAAAATTAAAATGAACACTTTTAGAGCCATAGTAAAGAAAACAAGATTTGACAGAGTTAGGTTAAGGATGTGGGGGAGGAATGCAATATCAGATACCCTGTCCGTTCTTAAAAGTGATCCTTGTCAATACATGTGACTGTGAGGCGGAACAGGCAATTTTTGCCTAGCCCGTGAAGTGAAGAAGAAGAAGGGATATCATGGCTAGTTCGGAAGTGATGAAATTTATCTCAACTCATTGTACACCATGCGCATGCGCCAACAGACGCGAAGAGGTTTACACAGTAAAAACACGGGATACAGCTAGGGATGCGAAATTGCTCATAAAAAAGTCGATGTTAAAACATCGATGTTTTGAAAAGTAAAATATCGATGTCGAAAACATCGATGTTTATCAAAGGTATATCGATGTTTTGGGAAAAGAATTAAAAACACATAAAAATGTTGAAAATGTTAATTGATTACTTATTTCGCAAAATACATTTTAAAATCAACAGTTTTGACAGCCTTGTGCCAAGTAAGCGGTTACTTCTTGGGTAATAGTAATCGCAGTCTCTGAAAACAGCCGGTCTCTGGGCACCGACATTGTGGAGGAAGAGAATCAAAACTTAATATTGGGCACAGGATGATGATGTATACATTTAAAACCTTTTAATAATAATAAATTGAAAAAAAACTAAATTTCTGATGTCACCTTAATTTAAACGTGTCGGAATGCAGTGAAAGAAACCATCCTTAAACGTTATTACCTGTTGCATATTATTGTATTATTTGACACACATTTAAATGATTTTCTACTGATTCATTTTTTCAATTACTTTACTAAACTATTTGTATTCATTTTGAATTTTCCTCATCATTGTAATTTTTCTTCAACCAATCTTGATAATTAACATGAGTTTTAAAAAATATTCTTGATATATGGATTATATATATATCATAATCATCATCCGGTATCATGGCAGCTGCCGCCGTCTTCCGAAAACTAAGCACCATTCCTCTCTGTCCATCCATTGATCTTTCTCTAATCCTCTGATATTCATAGCTGCTTGTACCCCTTCTATCCAAGTTTTAGTTTTCTTCGGCCTTCCTCTCTTCCTCCTTCCCATTGGGATCCATTCCATAACTATTCTAGGCAATCTTTGCTCTGGCATTCTTTTGATATGGCCATACCACTGTAATCTTTTCTTTTCTATAATGTCTATGATGTCCGGCTCCTCTTGTACACCCATAATTTCCCTATATATATATATATATATAAATGATAGTGAGTGTTTGTCCTTCATGGACTCAAAAAGTATTTAGCCAAATTGAATGGGATTTTCGCCATCATTTAGATTTTTTTTCTGGGACAATTAACGTATATAACATTTTACACTGCGTACTGTAGTGCCGCAACTAAAAATAAAACTACATCGTCCACTAACAAAGTCACTTTTTGGAAGCTTAAATGGCTTACGCTTCATAAACCATAACAAATACACTAAATTAATGTACACGTAATTGAATATTTAAAATAAAATCTACATACGTCTATCTTTTACGGATAACTCACAATAACCATTTTTATCTTTCAACTCATCGATGCCAAGAAGACCGAGATTAGTAGATTTCTGGACAACGCACGGTAATCAGCACGGGGAAACTATAAATAATTATGTTATAAATTTATAATAATTTTTATTTTTACTTATTCAACTACACATAAAAACACATTTCATTTATTTAGGCGTAGCAGCGGACGCCGGGTATTAGCTAGTATAATAACATTAAACAAATTAATCTTATAGGATACAGTGCCAATTTAAGGGTTAGGCCTAATATAGACTGTCTGATATACAGTAAAACTTGTTTAATCCGGAACGTGAATAATGCGGAAACCTGTCCAATGTGAACAAATGTATTGGTCCCGGCGAAATAATAGTAATATTACGTGTATTTATTTTGCATAAAACGGAATCTGTCCAACGCGGAAACTGAAGGATATTTCTACACAATTCGTGAAAAAAATTATAAAGCGGAAATATATATATATATATATATATATATATATATATATATTTATTAACCATCAGCATTTTTTTACTGAAGGCAAGAGCCAAGACGGCTTTTTCAAATAGTGATTCAAATCAAATGGACAAATAAATATCAAAACAAAACAAACGTAATTCTCACTGACCCTAAAGTTCATTGATAAAAGTTGATGTCGTATTTCACATGTCGATATGTAGCCTACTTTAATAAATGTCTCCATCGCCACGATCGGTACATTATTGTTTGAACTTGTTCGTTACAGTAATTTTGATTGAATAATAAGTGTCTCTTGTGCTTTGTTCCCAGTTTATAATGTTGAGTAAAAGGAAAGAAAATTGATTAATACCGAAGAGAAAAAAATAGTGTTGCCACTTAAAGTAAAAATAAAAATGCTTGGCCGTTTATAGGCGTTGGCGAGTCGCTTGCGTCTATATCACGCTGTTTCATTGTTTATAAATCAAGAAATCCGAAGGCACAATAAGGAATTATTTCGCAGAATTCACAGCTGAGTATCAATCTTAATTGAAATACATTTTAAAACCGGCAAAACAGGAAAAAATTACTAAGTTCTTTAAGTCTTTGCCCAAACCTGACAGTAATAATTAATAGAAATTGTTCAAAATCTCTTAATAATTCATTTTATTTTGATAATTTTTATATTATTCTGTAACCTTGGAACGTATCCCCTATATACCCATACAAATTACCATTCCATATTCGCGGCATATTTGCGGAACATATCCCCCGCGAAAAAGTAGCTTTTACTGTATAGATTCTTCCTATATAGATTTGACCTCATTGCACACCCGTTAGGCCTATGCGAAACACAGATGCCTGTCTTGCAAATAACAATTGCGCTGTAAAATCTTAAATTAGTTAAGTTTTATGAGATCGATCTTTCACAGGCAGTGTTCTGAATTTACGGAATAAATTAAATTTGAAGAGAAAAATATATGCCTAAATCGGGATTTGAACCCAATATCTCTGGTTCTGTATACCAGTGCTTTAATGATTTAAGCTATTAGGTATCACGTGGCTGGACAGTTTTAAAAGACGACACAATGTAGTGTGGAATGAAATTTGCGGGGAATCAAAGAATGTGGATGAAAGTGTAGTTTGTGAGCGAAAACCGAAACTGCTTACTTCAATTTCAGGATACGCGCCTAAGAGACATTTTTAACGCTGACGAAATGGGACTCTTTTTTCGCGCGTTACCGTCGAAGTCGCTCATACATACTGTACTCCACTTTTCAACGGCAGCTTAACTATAATTAATCTAAGGTATATAACAAGACATATACGGTACTCTATAATATAAGATTATTAATAAGTTTTAGTTTTTTATAATGCGGAATATTGTCTAATGTGGAAAAAATTGGACCCATGCGATTCCGCTTTGAGCAAGTTTTACTGTACATTGGAACGAAGCAAACATTGCGGTTCCTAAAGCCACGTTTTAATTTAGGGTCTCAGATAAACCACTACTAATAACAGCTGGATCGTGCTGATTTTTGGAGGATATCTTCCTGGATTAATATGAATATCACATATTGAGTTTCGTTGTAAAACAACAACAATTGCGACCGCTACAGTAATTTGTAAAGTTTTGTTTCAGGTGAACTCCTATACCTAAAGGTTCAATTTTGCTGGTTAAAGAATTCGACCTTACTTTTTTAATTGAGTGCTATATACCAAATTTGGTTCCGTAAAACATATAGCGGCCGCTAGAATTTTTAACACACACATATAAGAAATACGTTTGATTTTGTAATTGTTAGTCTTCTTCTTCTTTTCTATAGGCATATGCCTGTTTATTTACCCACATTATGTCAATGATGATTACATCTCATTCCATCGGTTGAGGACGTAGATTCTTCGCTGCTTTAATAAGCTTCGTATCGTCAGCACTGTCCAAGTGGGCATTCCATTCCGTTTTCTAGTTGTAATAAATGTCTCAACATCTAAACCCTGTCCACTCTTAAAGTGATCCTCGTCAATACAAAACCGTGTGACCTGCTGGCATGGACACCGACATACGTTATAGAAGCAACATCCTTCCGCCATTTGCGTCACAATTCTGTCACTTTTGACAGGGAGATGACAACACAGCAACAGAAGACTTGATACTCCATTTTGTCTCATGAGAATCGACTGAAGCATCACCCATATGTAATAAATTATTTCAAGTTGTAATTATTGATTAGGTATATTTTATAATATTTTGTATGTTTTGAATATTATTATTTTTATTCACGAAGAATAACAAGTATATTCAGAGGACATATTCTTAATTTAATGAAGGGAACTACATTTTCGCGTACTAATTGCTTCTACCGTACAACGTATGTCGGTATCCATAACCTATTAAAAGCGAGCAGGTCACATGTTATATTGACAAGGATCACTTTAAGAACGGACAGGGTATCTGATATTGCATTCCTCCCCCACATCCTTAACCTAACTCTGTCAAATCTTGTTTTCTTTACTATGGCTCTAAAAGTGTTCATTTTAATTTTTAGTCGTGGTAAGAAATTCATCTATGGATTGTTGTAGATTTCTCGCACACAGATGGCAGACCTATCAGTATTAGTCACCAAAGGACATATTAATAGATTATGTGAAATAAAACTCATATATACATATTGATTTATTTACCTATTTCTCACATTTAATATATATTTCCTACAGAATGACTGAAACGGTTGAATATCTTAACACAGCATTTAGTAATAGAACATTTGATTTCAATGTGTCAACCGTTGTGCCCAGTTGCCAAATTGTAGATCTGAAATAAGTATTGTTTCTGTATTTGGTATGAACCTCAAATCATAATCGATTAATTTTTGAACTCGATTTTAAATGTAAGTTTAAAATCGATATAATACAACTTTAGGAAATATTTTACAATAAACGACAAGAAAATTTTTGTTCGAAATTCCGCAACATATATGCCCAATATTTAGGTCTTAAAAAAAAAAAAAAAAAGGTAACCAAAACTAACTAGACCGAAATCTTAAACTTAGAAAGCTAAATACTCATCATCATCATCATAGTACATTCACGAATTTAGGCCATTTGTTGACCTGTTTCGGCCTCAAGAGAAACACCATCCAGAAGTCTTTTGAGTGGACGTCCTGGTATTCTTCTTCCTGCAGGTTGATATCTTAACATTAGTTGGGTATTATGTGATCTTCCATTCGATGAACATGTTGTATCCATCCCGACTTATAATCAGAAATTTTGTTTTCTAAAGATTCCATGTGTAATGTCTTCTAAGATGTCTTCATTTTTTTTTGTGATATAGTAGTGTGTATCCTGCAGTCCTCCGAAGATATCTCATTTCAGCAGATCTAAGTCTCTGTATATCCTTCTGTTTCAACGGTCCATACCCACTGTACCGATACCATCACAAAAAGAGTTGGAAGAGCACAGTGTTTTGGTACACTTTCAGTCTTGAATGCTTTTGGACTAACTGTGGCTTGAAGATAGAATTTATTAACCCTAAAATTCTTAAAAAATTTAGATATTTTTGCATTTACATCCTTTTCTTCTTCATATGAGATATTGCATCCTAGATATGTAAAATTATTCACCTGCTCCAAAATTTTATTGTCCAGTACAATTTTACTTCTGACAGGATCTACACCTTGAAATGCCATAATTTTTGTTTTTTCTGTAGATATCTTTAATCCATATTCTTCTGTAATTTTGTTAAGTTCATACAGACCTTTCTGTAGATTATCTTCGGAATTTGCTATTATTATTTGGTCATCTGCAAACAATAGGGTGTTTAATTTTCTATTTTCTGATATTCTTATTCCAAATTTATATGTTTTGTTCCAGCAACATATTACTTCATTGATATAAATTGCAAAGAGTGTTGGGGATAGGGGGCAGCCTTGTCTCACACCACGATTTATAATTCCTTCTTCAGAAAATCTGTTATTTAATTAATCTTTATGGTGTTGTCTTTGTAAATATTTTGTATGTTCTGCCGAAGTAAATTGGTATATTTCTGTCTTCCAATATATTAAGAGTTTTGATCTCTTGACTGTGTCGAATGCTTTTTCAAAATCTATGAAAGCAAAATGTGTTTCTAAGTTGAATTCTCTTCTTTTTTCAAGCAATAGTTTAACAGAAAATGCTGAATCAATACAAGATCGTCCTTTCCTAAATCCATTTTGACATTCCATAAGGAATTTTTCACTGAAACTTTTCAATTTTCCATTTAAAATGTCTGCATAAATTTTGTAGCATGTGTTTAACAAACTGATTCCCCTATAGTTGTCCATTTTTCTCTTGTCTCCTTTCTTGAACAGGGGTTATAACAATGCTTGTCTTCCATTCTTGTGGTATATCTGCATTTTTGAATACATTATTAAAGAAGGACAACAGTCTTTCATGGAACTGTTTGCCTGCATATTTGTACAATTCTGAATTCAAGCCATCTGTGCCAGTTGCCTTCCCATTTTTTAATTTCTTTAAAACTATTGTTCAATTCTTCCAATGATATTATGGAATCTGTCTCATTATTATTTCGGAAAATTGTATCTTCATAGCTATTGTCAGTCCAAAGACTTTTATAATAATTGAAAAAATCTTCTTTTTTACTCCGCAATTAATTTTGGTAGATTCTTTAATATTCTTTATTCACAATGTTTTAATATTTGAAGGCATTAGGTTGGAGCTTATGCAAATCTGATTCTAAATGTGTAACAAAATTTAACCATGTTTTCCTATGTCTCTTTCTTATTTCCCTCTTAACAATAGCTCTACAGCGTTTGAATTCTATTTCATTTTCTACTTTCTTTGTGTTCAAATATTTTTTATAAGCTGCATTTTTTTCTTCAATCAATTGTTTTATTTGATCATCCCAGATTTTTAGAGTTCTATTTCTTCTTTGTTGTATATTTACTTTTCCTAAAGTTTCATTAGCTGCATTTTGAATTATCATTTTAATGTTTTTCCATTCTTCTTCGACATCATTACTTTCTGGAGTTGTAGCCATATATTGCTGAATTCTTCTCGAATATAACCATTTAATGCTGTCATGATAAAATAATTTACCTTGTTGTTTTGTTCTATGCTATGTTGTTGTTTCTTCTTTTTTAACCATCTTGGTGGAAATCTTATTCTTGCTTCTACTAGGTAGTGATCTGAACCAATATCATATCCTCTGTAGGCTCTGACATCGAGAAACAATTTAAAAATCTTATAATTTGCAATGAAATAATCAATGATTGATTTTGAGTCCTGACGATGCCAGGTATATTTATGTATGTTTCTATGATTGTAAAAGGTATTCGTTATTTTCAGTTCATTGTAGATAGCAAAATCTGTTAATCTTGTCCCATTCCTATTGCTGGTAGGTTCGCCAAATGTTCCAATATTATTGTTGACTTGAGCATTGCCCACTCTGGCATTTAAATCTCCTATTATGAGAATGTAATCATTTCTATTAATTTTGCTATAAATTTCTTGTAATATTTTATAAAATTCTTCATTGTCTTCTTCACGGCCTTCCTCTGGTGCATATACACCAAGAACTGTCAAATTACCTCTATTTATTTTCAGTCGAAGCTCTAATATTCTTTCATTCCAGTAAGTGTAGTGTTGAATTTTATTTCTTATGGTTTTATTAATCCAAATCATTACTCCAGCTTGTCCATGGGTTTCCTGTCGACACCGCCATATATTTGTACATAATTTTGTGTTTCTTTCGTTTTTTTTTTAGTTTCTTCTTAGTCTCTGTAGTTACTGCAATATCAATGTTTCTATTTTTAAATATACTGTCTAGTTCCTCTTCTTTTTCATGGATGCTTCGGACATTCCAGGTTGCATATCTTACAATATTCATTGTGCCGTTTTCTTTTAACCATATTTCTTTGCTGTGGGTCGTCATATTTCAATTCCTTCTGGCTTTTTTCGTGTTGAGACTTGAAAGTAGTTTTGAAGTTCCTTAGGACAGGTTACTGGCCCGACGCTAAGTAGTCCAGTGGTAGGGCTGCTACCTTTAGTCTCTGGACAGACATTAGGATACCGCATTTACTCAGTACCTGATGGAACGGTTATACCGTCGTGACTCGGTCCTCAGAGCCTCGTTTGTGAAAACAGGTTGTACCACGAGAAGGTGAGGATGAGAATTGGGTAGGAGAGGTTATACACACGTCACTACCCCTTACAACCCAGCTAAATACTCTAACTAGTTTATCCTAGGTAGGAGCACCCCAGGCCAACGCAAATGGAAGAGAGTGATGCCAGGCCTAGTTTCTTCTGCCAACGCTTGGAGGCGCTTCAGTCGCTATGTCGAAAAGCAAATTCGTCTACAGTGACAGTGCAGCCAACAGACTCCCTGAATTAAATATTTTTTTTTTATTATTTGAAATGAGCTGACCTACTCTTAATTTAAGTAGAAATATTATGTTGATAAAACGTTTGTTTAAACTATTCCATGTAATATTAGCTTTGAATAATTTTTATACCTAGTTTCTTTTATTTATATCATAATAAACTTATATTTTATTCTATTATGTTGGCTGCGTATTTTAAACTGTAGGGTTATCGTGCATCAATTTTTGTTTCTTTAATTAGAAGGAATTAATTTTCTGTTAAAAGAATATTTTCTAGTAAGTATATTAATACGTAAACACATTAAAATAAATATTAAAATATATGAATTGGCTCATGTTTCCATTAGGTCACGGAATTTTTAAAATTCCTTAAATTACTTTTACGGAATTATTAGGTTATGGTTTTCTTTTTATTTACATTTCCTACTTTTATAAAAAATTTCTAATGCTTGTTAAAATTCTTAATATTTTTCCTGCGTATAATACAAGATTCTTATGCGACTGTTCCATTACTTACGTGATCTAGTAGAAAATCTTCCTATGTATGATTGTTAGCCCTATATAGTGCATACAGAAAATTTTAGGGGGCAAACATGATTTTGTATAATGTTAGAAATAATACGATTTTAAGTAACTTATTTTTTTTAGTGATAGGTACATTGATGCCATATCTTTGACGTAATTATATTGAATTATTATTCTTCATCTAGCCACCTGTCATTGTTCTGGGATCAAGTTTTGGATAAGATTCTCTATCTATCTTGGTTATTCCATGTCTACTCTTCCATAATTTCCATCCATTGAATTACCCTTTTCTAGACATTCTCCTTAACTTGTTCTTCAGACCTTGTCTATATCTTGGTCAACCTCTGAAAGACGGTGTTAATAGAGCGAGTAAAGTTACATAAGACATAGCAAGCCATAATAGATAACTGTCTGCTATCGAAGGATAACCATATATTGAATTTATATATATATATATATATATATATATTGTAACTTGAACCCCAGAATGTGTACTTGAGACTGAAAACATATTACATTAATTAAAACTTAAAAAAAACAATGAAGAAATATTTAATTATAAGTACGGTACTTGTTTTATAATTTTTTTATTTCAGCAAAAGAACTGATATTTTTAGATAGGAGAATGTTTATTTTCTACCAGTTCTTTTATAGCTTATTTTATGGTTGTTCTGTTGAAATAATACATAGGATTTCTGTATTTTTTCATGTTCATATAACTGTAGTATGTTTATAAAGATTCAAAAACTATGTAGTGTCCATTACAGTACGTACTTTGTATAACTTTTTTTTTCTTTCTATTCAGATCTGCAAATGTCCAGTAATGCTGCTCTTAACCTCCATCTGGAAAGGGGTCATTGATAACTGAATTCACCACCAATACAGTGAAATGAATGGTTTATTGTGATTTAATGCATTGTTTGATTGAGATTATCATATGTTAAGAACAGTAAGATACCTGTAATTTTTAATTACCTTTTTTGTAAGGGACGCAAATTTTGTTGGTAAAATATGCTGGGAAAGAAATGTAAAAACTCTCAATGCATTAATCTTCATATTACTTAAATTCTCTTATTGTTTATTATTATTTTGTTCATATGTCTAACATAAATAAATGATTATTAAATGATATCTCTATTTTTATTTGAAACCTTTCCTTGATAATTAGGGTCATCCTTTCTTTAATTCTAAGAAAATGTCATGCAACAAATAATGTTAGTTGTAAGAAAATTTTGAACAAAAAAAAACAGTTTAAATGAATACTTTAAAAAGGAATTAATTTAATTCAAAATATATTTTCCCGTTTTCTAAAACTAACCAACTCTTTTATGCTGTTAGGAATATATTCCATGTATTGAATAAAGCGTAAGTTGAGGGTCTTGGAAATTGAGATAGAAGTTCTGAATTGATATATTCATAACACTGTGAGGTTTTATTTAATAATTACTCAAATTTTACAGCTTGCCTCATACTTTTGTAAAACAGAGGACCAGTTTCGAAAGAAGTTTCCCTTTCGAAACTAGTTCTGAGTTTTTCAATAATATGAGGTGAGCTGTAAAATCTGATTGATTAATATTATTCCAGGCATTATTTCAAATGTGGTATTACAAACGCTGAAAATGACGACTGAGCCACCAGGTTCAACATTGATTAGTTATACTTTTATCGATAGATGGCGCAAATTGTTTTGCCGATAATACAGTAAGCAGTAATCGGACCGACGCTTGAGGTCTCTGGAGTCTAGGCATCACTGAATAACATTGGCGCTGGTCATCTCTATATTGGGTTATCTCTGGGTAGGAGTTTGATCACATTTAGCAGAAATAGGTAGTTTGAGCCTTTTCAAGAACAAATTCGAGATATTCGGGAAATTTATCCTCTAGTTTAGTAGTTTGTTGTAGTTAATTTCCAGTGTGGTTTTTGTTTAGTAAGTGAAAATGGTTAATTAGTACGCAGTCAAATTATAAATTATATGTTGGCTGCATTATAACAAGGTGGAAGTGTTTTCTCTGAGTTGGAAGCAGAGAGGTTGGAAGTACATGTTGGCTCTGTTGGAACCAGCGATAACTCACTAAAAGAGATTGCTGACCAGAGATAACCCACTTCGCTGACGATAATTGCTAATCAGTGATGCCAGAGACCTCAAGTGATTGGCAGGAAGAACTAACAAATTACATCGTGCAACGCAGAGATAACCCACTACCGTGCTACGTATTATAGCACCATCTGTTGGGTTAAAAAGGAAATTAAAATATCTCGATCTCGGTAGTTCAATCGTTATTTTGACGTTTACTATACCACAAATAAAATAGTCCCCTCGAAGCATTTACTAATAAAAATTACTTCTAACGTCATGTTTTATCTTCTTTTTAGACTGATTTCGGAGAAATTAAAACTCCATTGCCGTTTTTACTCTACCGTTGTTCTTTTGTGGTTATTCAATGTTTCCTTCAATGACAGAACAACGGACAAGCAAAAATTGACGATCGAGTACTAATTTCTCCAAAATCAGAAAAAAAATATGTATGAAGTGAGATGTTATTTTTATTAATAACTATTACTAATACCACATAGTGTTACTTCCTACTAATTTTGAAGTTAGAAGTGTCTGTCGCCATTTTAATTTCCAAGACCCGTCAAGTTGTGAACGTAATACCGCATTGAGAATGTCACAAATAAAGTGACGAAACTCGAGTATGCGTGGGAGTTAAGAAGTATGAGGTGAGTGAAGAAAGATTAAACAATATTAAAATAAACCTCATAGTGTTATTTCCTACTACATAACTTAACCCATCAACTTATTGGTTGGAACACGGTTGATGACTGCCACATCATTGTGGTACTATCTAACTCAATGCTGAAAAAATAAATATATTCGAATAATCATTAGAATTACATGGTCTTTATAGGAAGCCAGATATAATGAGAACAGTTAAGTCTCGTAGACTGCGATGGGCAGGACATGTGGCACGAATGGGGAATGAAAGACCTGCATGGAAGATTCTTATAGGAAAACCAGAGGGAAAACGCTCAGTTGGCAGACCAAGAATGAGATGGGAGAATAACATTAACTATGATTTGAGGGAAGTAGATTATACAGGGGATGATTGGAAAACATTGGCTCAGGATAGGGATATATGGAGAGCTTATATCCGCGCGGCCATGAACCTACGGGTTCGATAGTGCCAGTGAGTTAGTTAGTTATTCATTAGAAAACGTTTAAAATACGTTCGAAATTGTAGTGAATATTTTTAAAAAATGAAATCGTAAGAGTAAATTTTCAAAAAAGGTGTGTGAGGTATTTTAAAAGTCGCGTAATATGTTGAATACTTCAGCATCAATTTCCATTACTAAAATAGAACAAGAAAAATGCGCTAACAAAAAGTTGAAGATCGCTGAGTACCTACCTAATTAAAAATATCCTACCAAATCTATCTACTAAATAACCTGAATAAATGTGTTGCCAGTCGTCTATAGTCAGAAAGTGAATCAACAATTTGGAAACTATGTCGATATCACGAATCTTATAGGCCTATGATGCATTGCACTGAGCAACAAAAAAGAATCTTTTCTTTGTCTCAGAAAGAAAAATATGTGATTCTGATAGTATTTTTTTCTCTTGAATTCAAATATGATATCGGTTTTTCTCCATCATGCAAGGTTTCCGAGAGACAGGAATTTATAATTTCAAACACTTTAATATTTTCTACATACGTAACCACACAATATTCGAACATTCGGACTCATCTAGAAAGTAAGAAGTGCCGATTTTCTGCTATATTTCGCCTGTGGAGCATCCCTCTTGTTGGTCCAACAATAATCGGCCAACATATTAGGATTCCATTTTCCTTGATATCTCTTTTCCATAGCTGAAATCTCCTGAGTTAGCTCATTTGGTTTTATTTTACAATGGACAAATGGACGAAAGAAAGTTTTATTAAAAGTACTTATTTAAATCCATTAATTGAAATTGAAATAAAAAAACTGTGAGTGACGAAGAAATTCCGAATACATATTTGAAAACACGATAAAAACTGCATTAAGTACAACTATTTGTACTCATGAGACAAAAATCATGTTGACCAGTGTTATCAGTAACTATCGATATTGCTGATAACTAGTGGTCAGTTGTAAGATTCCTGGTATAGAATAGCCCAGTGTTTTTTTTCCCCTAGTTTTCCTCAAACGTTAAGGCAAATTCTGGATTGGAATTTTATGACTATAATTCTTTCAGAAAATTTACTGTTCGAGAGTATCATTGGAATTAAAATCAGTTAATTTCTTCAGAACAAACACATTAGACACAACAATATTAACACACATATCTTGAAGAGTCTATAAATAACAATGAAATGAATACTGTATTAATAGTATATATATATATATATATATATATATATATATATATATGTTTCAGGTTTTAACAATGTTAACACATTTTTCCGTCACCTGTGATTTGTCTTCAATTTCGTTTTATAATTTTCCTCCATTCGTCTCTATTATAACTTCCTCTATTTTCCAGTCCTTCAAAGTTTCTCGAATCCCTTGGATCCACGAGAGATTTAGCCGCCCTTTCCTTCTCGTTCCTGATAGTGTCCATTCCATTAGTTTTTTGGCAATCTTTCATCCTCCATTCGCTTAATATGCCCGTATCATTTCAGTTGTTTTTCTTGGATAAATTATAAAATCGAGTTTTCCACATTCATGTCCTCTTTTATAACACCATTTCTAATTTTCTCTCTTCTTGATATCCCAACAGATCTTCTCCAATAGTCAATTTCTGTTACCATTAGTTTTCTTTAACTAACTAACTCACTGGCACTATTGAACTCGTAGGTTCATGGCCGCGCGGACATAAGCTCTTATTCCTAGGAACATGTCCTTATGTTTGAGCCTTTGGCATGGGTTCCCTGAAGTAGTCACCGCCCGGAGAACCGAATGGGGTATTATTTGACCTCCGGAACCCATGTCCGCATTTCTTGACGGTTGTATTTTTACGGTCAAAGATCGTCACTCTTTCGAACAAGGTACTTTTCTCATCTGGCTCATCACCTTCGACCACTCTGGCATGGGTAACCCTATCGGCAGCAATGCTACCTCAATATAGCTCTTGGGATCATCTAAGCACGCAAGCCACTCCACCACGACAAGATAAAGATACCATGGAGGGATTAGTTTTCATTTCATCTGATAATTTATAGTCCAAACGTCTGAACCATAGGTCTATGTCATAACACTTCTAACTATCATTTTAAAAATTTCAACTTTAATTTATTTTTTGATATAATAATAATAATAATAATAATAATAATAATAATAATAATAATAATAATAATAAAAATAATAATAATAATCCATCCACAGTAATTCTGCCCGAAGGCAGGTCCTTCACTGCAATCATAGCATTTTCATGCTATGCTTGTAGCTTTACTAGAGAATTGTAGGTGTGGTAGCTTCCCGTTGCTTTCCACACCGGTGAAGGATGATGATGATGATAATGGTAAGGATGATGATGATGGCCATATGATTTCGGGGACCGTTTGGGCCTTAAAGTTTTCCTGATATTTGTCTTACAGGTGAGGAAAAACCTGATAAAAACCTCACCCAGAAAAACTGCCCCGACCGGGGATCGAACCCGGGCCCGCTGAGTGACAAGGCAGCACGCTACCACGAGACCACAGCGGTGGACATAATAATAATAATAATAATAATAATAATAATAATAATAATAATAATAATAAAACGTAATAACAATAATAATAATAAAAATAATAATATTCATATTTATCTCAGTCAAGCTATTCATTATTTCCCCAGTTTCGTTTCTAATCCCTAGTGTGTTCTATGTTTCTTGAAGAATAGTATTTTTTTTTTTTTAGATTTTTCGTCGTTTATTGAATCTATCCAGCATTTCATTCTTTAGCTTTTAGCATTGTACACTATTTCAAATAATTCAAAACCTGAACGACCAGGGATTTTATTTCTGGGTCTCCTTCCCCAATAAAGATTGCTTTCACCACAACTCTCTCTCCCTGTCCACACTACCCAGGAAGTGGCCCAATTCCATGTAATAACAACGGGCCTAATGAATCTCGGATTTTTAACAAGATGAATAAGCTGCTAACTTATCTTCTTAGTGGTTTAATTCCATTTATACCTATTTCTTAGTTTATGCTCTCCGCTTCTCCTTTTCCAGCCGGTTTTGGGACTGGCTTAATAGGGGATTAAAGATACATTTGGAGAAAGCAAAGTATATTGTAATAGGAGATGAATCAAAAGACATGATTTTAAAAGGACATGGAAAAATAAAAGCATGTAATGGATATGCATATTTTGGGGAAAACATAATGCAGATAGAAGTCATGATGCTGAAATTATTGAGAGGACAAATAAAGGTAAATATGCAAAATTAAATTCTGCTTTATAGAATGAGATTGCAAGTTCTAAAAAAATTAAATACAAAAAAAAAAGAGTACAATGCATACATAGGAAACATGGGAATTAAAATCTAGAGCAATAAGTAAATTAAATTCTGCATAAATGGATTTCTGGAGGCGTTCAGCTGGAATTTCTGGAAGAGATAAAAAAAACGCAATTAAATGAAATATGATTGTTCAATTTTCGATTGAGGATTTCATAAAAAAAATGGTATGGCAGAATTCCAAGAAGAATACTAGAATGAGTGCCACTTTTTTCTCATAAAAACGCAAGTAATGGAAAATAGGGACTATACCAACGTCACGACGAAAATTCTACTGTCGGTGGGCGGGAATAATGTTATTTTTAACGGCGTCAAAATCATTCGGAAGGGAAGTAAACCATATGTCCTGTAAAGGTAAAGGTAAAGTGATCCCACTACAGGCCTCAGGAGGCCCTTGGGGTAGTAGGAGGTTAAGGCTCCCACTTTTTCTAGACAATCGGCACTTTATGTCAGCCGGGTTGTCAGCCCTGCGTGACGGTCGCCTTTACCCCAGAACAAGCGTCTGGTACTCATTTCAGTTAGAGGCTGAGTCGACCCCAGGGCCATAGTGCCGCCAGAAGGTTTGGGTCAGTTTAAAAATCCTGACCCCACCGGGACTCGAACCCTCGACCTTCCGGCTTGTAGCGCAGTGCCTTAACCACTACGCTACGGCGTGCCCCCACCATATGTCCTGTATCGTAAATATACCGTACGTTAAAAAACCTCAACCCTGAAATAAGAGCCCACTGTGCAATAGTTGTTTGCCCTTTCAAGCTCAGATTTTAATTGCAACGCCAATGTACTATCTACATTGTTAAGAAACGCCTTTAAATTAATTATTAATACTAAGAAATTTCATACATTAAATGTAGAAATCGCAATGAGGTTATTTGGCATATAAAATATAATAACCGAATATGTATGGGATCTATTCATTTAGGACATTTTTTCCTTCAGAATTCTGAAATATTTATCTTTGCTTTATTTTCTGATAGAATTATAGAATTGTTATACTTAAACGAGTATATTTAGCAAGTTAGAGCACCTCGTTCTTTTTTTTTTTTTTTTGGGTGATAATTTGAAAGAGAGTTTCCCCTTAACGGCTGCAGGGCATATGACACCATTTAACCAGCCAATGATCTTTGAACACAACCCTCTACCATTGCCCTAAGACATCCACGTAGGCCTATTTGTATTATCGTTCTATATCTATACTATAAGGTGGGTTGTTTATTACTGACCCGTATTATATTGTCAGAAAGAGGGGGTTTTACCATGAAATCAACATTTGAACGATGCATTTCCAAAATTATCTCTTAGCACAATATTTTTATATCGTAAGGGTCAGTGATAATGTAAGGGTCTTCAAGGCCTGTTGCGCCACGGAGTTAGTTAAGAATTGAAAACACAGAGTATTATAAATTTATAATATATACGGTATACTCTGTGTTTCCTTTAAAAAAAAACGTTAAACTGAAAATATATAAAATTATTATTCTACCAGTTACATTATATGGATGCGAAACATGGACTCTTACTTTAAGGAGATTACGAGTATTTGAGAATAAAGTACTATCCATAGTAATTCTGTCCGAAGGCAGGTCCTTCACTGCAATCATAGCATTTTCATGCTATACTTGCAGCTTTACTAGGGAATTGTGTAGGTGTGGTAGCTTCCCGTTGCTTTCCACACCGGTGAAGGATGATGATAATGATAAGGATGATGATGAAGATGATGGCCATATGATTTCGGGGACCGTTTGGGCCTTAAAGTTTTCCTGACATTTGTCTTACAGGTGAGGAAAAACCCCGATAAAAACCTCACCCAGAAAAACTGCCCCGACCGGGGATCGAACCCGGGCCCGCTGCGTGACAAGGCAGCACGCTACCTCGAGACCTTAGGAAAAATTTAGGACCAAAGAGAGATGAACAGACAGGTGAGTGGAGAAGACTACATAACAATGAACTACGTGGTCTTTATAGGAAGCCAGATATAATAAGAACAATTAAGTATCGTAGACTGCAATGGGCAGGACATGTGGCACGTATGAAGAATGAAAGACGTGCATGGAAGCTTCTTGTAGAAAAACCAGAGGGAAAACGCCCAGTTGGTAGACCAGGAATGAGGTGGGAGAATAACATTAACTATGATTGGGAGGAAGTAGATTATACAAGGAATGCACAAAGAAATTAAACATAGGCTCATTCTGGAAATGCGTGCTATTATGCATTGCAGAGACTCTTGATGTCCCAACTCCTTTCAAAAAACGTTAAACTGAAAATATATAAAACTATTATTCTACCAGTTATATTATGTGGGTGCGAAACATGGACTCTTACTTTAAGGGAGGAAAGGAGATTAAAGGTATTTGAGAATAAAGTACTTAGGAACATTTTTGGACCAAAGAGAGATGAAGAGACAGGTGAATGGAGAAGACTACATAACAATGAACTGCATGGTCTTTATAGGAAGCCAGATATAATAAGAACATTCAAGTCTCGTAGACTGCGATGGGCATGACATGTTGCACGTATGGGGAATGAAAGACTTGCATGGAAGCTTCTTGTAGAAAAGCCAGAGGGAAAACGCCCAGTTGATAGACCAAGAGTGAGGTAGGAGAATAACATTAACTGTGATTTGAGGGAAGTAGATTATACAGGGAATGATTGGAAAGGATTAGCTCAGGATAGGGATGTATGGAGAGCTTATGTCCGCGCGGCCATGAACCTACGTGTTCGATAGTGCCAGTGAGTAAGTAAGTATAATTGGAAAGCATTAGCTCAGGATGGGGATGTATGGAGAGATTATGTCCGCGCGACTAGGAACCTACAGGTTCGATAGTGCCAGTGAGTAAGCATACTCTGTGTTGAAACACACTGAACCTTTAGTATATGTGCTGCTCAAGAGATGGCGGAGTAATCTATATTTCTTCAAGTGCCAAGCACATGACCAACCACGTGAGCTTTGTTGTATTGCAGCATGTTGCGTGCTTACAATCAAACGTTTATGATCTCGGTATTATTTCGAGCCAGCAACGCAATTAATGGGCACATTAGAGGTAATGTGGTAATAAAATAGACAATGGTCCGATCAGTCAATGAAAAAAATTATAAAAAGAGTTCCTGATGGAAATGTTTCAAAATTCAACGTTTTTGACAATAAATAAAAACTCGGTGTAAATAATTTTATGAATCTTATAAAGATATCGGAAATAAGGTAATTTAATTTGACTCTTCAATTTATTCTTTATGTCATTGTTCAAATTTCAACACCAATCCCAGTTTATTTTCCTCATCTACTTTAAAAGCATTTTCTTGTTGACTATTACATTACAAGTAATATTTGTTGATAATTTCCCTGAAAATAGCATTAAAACTACAAATTCACATGCACGCTCGAGTGTATATAAATCACACACATGCACGCGTGCACGCACGCACGCGCACACACATACACACAGACACATAGACACATATACACATAGACATATACACATAGACATACACACACATATACACATAGACACAATTTAAAATATAATATCAGTTTAAAAGGCGGACAGTGGCCAATAACAAATAATGTTTCAGTTAAGGTTTATTTGAAAGAATTTTTAAACTATATTAACTCAATAAATTTCCAAAAATTGTAACTGTATATAATATTGTAACTGTACATAATATTGTAATAGTTTGATAGAATGATTGTAATGTTACCATGTAATGGAGCATGCTGTATTAATAAATAATAAAAAAAAACATACACATATACACACACATACACAGGTCTACATAGATAATATATATGTACATATAATAGAACATAAATAAATCCAGAAAGCAATTGTGAAAGTCCTGGAATCAGATGAAGATGTAAGAGTCCAAGTTAATAAAATTCCATCACGCAAGAACTGCGTAAACTAAGCGAATTCCTCAGCAAGTCGAATTTATGGTTCGAGTTTGATGGTTTGCGGCATTCATCTCTATTTTGTTAGTTAAATCTTATGTATAAAGTTAATACTAATAAAATTCATATCAAATTCCGTTGAGGTGAATAGTCATAAGATAAAAATTAAAATGTGCCTGTTGGTAGGTGCCGTCGTCCTCAACTTCGTTAAAATAATGTATTTAAAATAATAATTGGAGGCCTTTCGGAAGTTAACTTCCATCATCAGCAGGTTGAGTATGCGCTACTAGTTGTTGTGTTTATGACGCTGCAGATGTTGATGGTCATAAATACAACAACTTGCTACTGGCGACGCATCACGACGGTCAACGTCTACAGCGTATTAAATACAATAACTTGTAGCGCATACTCATCATGCTGATGATGGAAGTTAACTTCCGAATGGCCTCCAGTTAATACTATTTTTAAAACATTATTTTAACAAAGTTCAGGACGACGGCACCTGCCAACACGTACATTTTATTTTTAAATTTTTATCTTATGACGTATGTATAAAGTTATTTTCCGGCAAAATAAACATGGCGGCCGTTAGAGCAATTTTAAAGTATGGTTTTCAGGTAAACTCTCACTCCTAATGGTTAGATTTCCCTTAGTTTTGGAAAATTTCATGATCGATAGGTCTAGACGTCCCTTGGCCTACCATCCAGCTGCTGGTCTCACATCCACAAGTATTAATCACAGAGGTAGACGATCGACTAGCCAGTGTAGGGATGACATGTAGTTTGCATATCAGGTCCCCAGCCGTTGTAGGTGGTTTTCTCTACCTGTAATTTTAGAAAACACTTTTTCCTTTTAACTTCAATGGCATATACCCAGTTACTATTTAATTTTGTACTAGAGCATGCCATCAAATCTTTAGAGGATGAAGAAGGCCTACAACTCAATTGTATTAATAGGCTGTTAGTTTATGCTGATGATGTAGTATTATTGGGCAATGGGGGGAAGAGATACCAGGGGCCAAGCACATACTATTGAGTAACACTAAGAAAATGGGACTGTAAGTAAATATCAATAAAACTAAATATGTGGTCACACAGAGAAATATATTACATAATGGAAATCAACAGCTAATGACAAATGAGGGAAATTTTGAAGAAGTGGCTGAATTCAAATATCTAGGAACAATAATCACAAATAGGAATGAGATGAACACGGTAATTAAACATAGGCTCAATTCTGGAAATGTGTGCTATTATGCATTACAGAGACTCTTGACCTCCCAACTTCTTTCAAAAAAAGTGTTAACCGAAAATATATGAAACTATTGTTCTACCACTTATATTATATGAATGCGAAACATGGACACTTACTTTAAGGGAGGAAATGAGATTATGAGTATTTGAGAATAAAGTACTTAGGAATATATTTGGACCAAAGAGAGATGAACAGACAGGTGAATGGAGAAGACTACATAACAATGCGCTAGGCCTACATGATCTTTATAGGAAGCCAGAAATAATGAGAACAGTTAAGTCCCATAGACTGCAATGGGTAGAACATGTGGCATGAATGCGGAATGAAAGACTTGCATGGAAGCTCCTTGTATGAAAACCAGAGGGAAAACGCCCAGTTGGTAGACCAAGAATGAGGTGGGAGAATAACATTAACTATGATTTGAGGGAAGTAGATTATACAGGGATGATTGGAAAACATTAGCTCAGGATGAGGATTATGGAGAGCTTTATGTCCATGCTGCCATGAACCTACGGGTTCGATAGTGCCAGAGAGTTAGTTAGTTAGGTATATACCCAGTTACGTTCCGAGAAACCGAAAAATTTGGGTGCTAGAGTGATTCTTAAATTTTCGCTTCCGGATAACCTCCTCACCTAATGCTCCGATTTTTCTGGTTAATGAAATCGACCTTACTTTTCGTATTTGGTTGAAATATGCTGAATTTGGTTCGAAAAGTAATCAAAAAGTGCGGCGCCGTTATAGAGTCCACACAAACAAACACACACACACACACCGTATATATATATATATATATATATATATATATATAATATATATATATATAATATAATGGGGCACACTGTAGCGTAATTGTTAAGAAATACGCTACAAGGCAAAAGGTTGGGAGTTCGAGTCCCAGGATGTCAACATTTTTGAACTGACAAAAACCCTCTGGGTGCACCATGGCTCTGAGTTTGACTCAGCCTCCAACATAAATGAGTACCATACACATGTTCTGGGGGTAAAAGCTGTCGTCACGCAGGCTGACAACTCGGCTGACATTCTGTGCCGATTGTCTAGCGACTTTCAAGGTGTGTGGTAGGATCATTTTATCTTTAAATATACCTTTGCATACATATAAATTTTAGGTGTCTAGTAAGCAGGTTCGATGAGAATTTGTTAGAATTTATATATATATATATTATATCGACAGTTAGGATCGTGATTAAAATATTGAAAACACCCACAGAAACATCTGCATAACAAATTCAATTAGGGTCGGTTTCACCAACAGAGGTAACTGTACTGCTCCAGTTTAACTATGCATTATACACATGAAAAACTGGCGTAATAAGTTACCTCTGTTGGTGAAATTGACCCTTAGAAGAAAAGTTCAAACTAAATACTGAATTATGGAGCATTCCATTCACCATTATCTAGGCTAACATAGACACAGTCGCAACCGAAAATATAATAATAATAAAACGGCAATAAAGGGGAAAAAAAAACAATGAAAATGGCGAAAAGGAATGGGGATATGATATCTTTCTTCCCCACAGTAAAAAAGAAACAGAAGTTGAAAATTAATTTCCAACAAAATTCGACTCCAATAACAACATACAAGAAAAAATCTGATAACACCTGTACCAACCCAAGGTCAACTCGGTCAACCCAAGGTGCCCTTGCGACGAAGATAAAGTAGTGGATCACACAATTTCTGACTGCACGATACTTTAAAATGTCATTCTACAAGAGACAAAAAACAGAACCACAGTTTCCAACCAAAACAATGTCCAAGTTCAATAAATACTTAATTTTATTCACGAAAACAACTGGCTGCGAAAAATTTAAATGCATTTTAGGTCAAAGGACTCTAGCGATACAAAAGTTGATGCTTATTATTTACAATAATTCCCCGTACAATATTCATCTCCCTCAAAGCATGGTCAATGTTATTATCCAACCTCATGCTTGGCAACCTTGGCTTCCTCTGATTACCTACAATAAATTTAGTGCCCCACTTTCATTCCCCAGTCGTGCCACCTGCCAATCAAAGTCTACGAGAGCTAACTGTTATTTTAGTCTGATTTCCCATAAAGATCATGAAGCTCACTGTTGTTTTTTTTCTCCATTCCCTATATGTTCGTCCCCCTTTGGAGAAGACTGTTTGTAACGTACCGTATTTGAGCTTATATTTTTAAGTAGCTGTACCCTGCCACGCGTTGCTGTGGCTCAATCTGGTTAAATGGAAAGATTGTTAATGATGTTTTTACTCCACAGTATAGAGTTTAACACTCCTATGGTTTTTCTTCCATTACCAATCCTTTTTGCTATTTCTTTATTACAGTCACATCATAGGAGAAATAACTAAAATCGTAGGCCTACTGCTTCGTAAATAGTACCGTTACTTTTTTTTTCAAGTCGTGAGGAAAAAAAAAAAACTTAAAAATGGATTTTAACATAAATACATTAGAACATATATCAGAGGCTAAACATAGATTAAATGATAATGAAGTGAAATAAATACAGGAAAACTTGTAAGTAAATAATCATCATCATCATCATCATCCGGTATCATGGCAGCTGCCGCCGTCTTCCGGAAACCAAACGCCATTCATCTCTGTCCATCCATTGATCTGCCTCCATTCCTCTGATATTCATAGCTGCTTGTACCCCTTCTATCCAAGTTTTCTTCGGTCTTCCTCTCTTCCTCCTTTCCATTGGGATCAATTCCATAACAATTTTAGGCAATCTTTGTTCTGGCATTCTTTTGACATGGCCAAAACCACTGTAATCTTTTCTTTTCTATAATGTCTATGATGTCCGGCTCCTCTTGTACACCCATAATTTCTGTTATTTCTTTATTTCGTATTCTATCCATTCTAGTAAATATCTACACAAATAAAAAGTAAATGATCGTTTGTTGAACATCTTAAATCTTCGAAAGTTCTTCCCCGATTGCTTTGCAATTTTGATAGAACGTTGAATTCGAATAGGCGTGTGTTTATGTACATATTACAAAGATGTCACACATGTGACAGGTAAAAACATGTTTTTTTTAAAAAGAAAATGAAAAAAAAAAACAGCGCTATCTTTTGAACGTAATAGCAACACACACTATACTAAATACTTTACGGCATTGAATAACAGAACAAAACAACTAATTTATAAATCCGTACTAGAAAGTATAGCAAGAATTGGGAATGAAAGACGTGCTAGGAAAACCAGATAGAAAACGCCCAGTTGGTAGACCAAGAATGAGGTGGGAGAATATCATTATATATGATTTGTGGGAAGTAGATTATACAGGGGATGATTGGAAAACATTAGCTGAGGATAGGGGTGTATGGAGAGCTTATGCCCGTGCGGCCATGAACCTCCGGGTTCGATAGTGCCGGTGAGTTAGTTATATTAGAAAGTATAATGTTATATGGATCAGAAGTTTGGACAATGACACAACATGTCAACAGAATAACTTCAGTTGAAATGAAATTTTGGAGAAGAGCTGCCAGAATATCTCGACTGGAAAAAAATTAGAAATACAGAAATTAGAAAATGGATGAGTGCAGAAAGAAATATAGGCCTAATGGATAAGATTGAACACAGAAGGCTAAAATGGTATGGACACTTAAGAAGAACGCAGGATGGAAGACTACCAAAGGACGTCTATGCATGGAAAATTGAAAGAAGGAACAGAAATGGAAGACCAAGAACAACCTGAAAGAACAATATTCAAAATTCAATGAGGAAATTTGGGTAACAGATGAAGACACAGAGGACAGAGAACGACGGAGGACTTCAATTAAGTGACATTTGTGAATGTTTGTTGCAAACTTGTATTCTGTAAGTCCGTAGTCATTTATATTTATTTATTTTCAATTCATGTTAATTACTAAGATTGGTTGGAGAAAACACTTAATGATGAGGTAAATTCTCAAAATGAATGAAATGAATGAATTATGTGACTTTTCTAAAATTGGCGCTCGCGAAGCGAATTCTGGATGAAGTAACAGCGACAAAGCTCTCACAAATATTTTTCCTTATTTATGTACATGACAAACTAAATCTGATGTCCACAAATAAATATGCCTTGGATATTTCAAGATACTTACATCGAATACTTATAGTTAATATTTATGCATCGATACATATATCGAATAAATGTGTTATAACATTTCTACGGCTCTTAAAATATTCAGAAAACATAAGCCTAGAATCTCTCTTTATTTATTACCTCAACTGAATTTGAAAATAAAAAAAAAATCTTATTTCAGACGTGGATATTACAAGAAAATTAAGTGCATTGGATGAGGCAGTTAGCCTATAACATTTCTACGATTCTTAGAAAATTCAGAAAACGTAGTTAGGCCTATAATAGTTCTCTATATTAAATTCCCACATAGAATTGAAAAAAAAAAAACTAGTGCCAAACGTAACCATTAGACTGATGTAGAAAAATCAGTTTTCTGAATTTGCTAAAAATAACCAACATTTTTTAACTGCTTCTACCTATATACTTTTAAAATTGCCCCAGGTTGTCCTTTTGGACATTTCTGGTGTTCTCTCCTGACATTGGCGTAATTGTAACTTACTTCTGAGGTTGGGGCGCCTGGAAGTCGGGGTTATGTTGCCCCGATGATATGACGGGTGATGATGGTTATAGTTGTGCGCCATAAGAGGCCTTAATCCTAAGTTTAATATAAGAAGAATATGAATGATGATGATTGCGATGGCCATACGATGTTCGGGGTCCGTTTGGGCCTTAAAGTTTCCTGACATTTGTCTTACAGGTAAGAAAAAACCCAGATAAAAAACTCACCCAGAAAACTGTCTCGACCGGGGATCGAACTCGGGCCCGCTTGCGTGACAAGGCAGCACGCTACCTCGAGACAACAGCGGTGGACGTCTTCCTATATAGGCTACTTAATTATCTTATAATCTCCACTTTTGGCACATGAATATTCTTTTTAATTTATTGGGGGAACATTAAGATACATTTTATGCCTAGGCTTTGGTTTCTTTGGAAAGAAACAAAGCCATGGGTCCCGTGTCGTAGCTTTATGGGACGTAAACTAACTTCAAACCTGAAAAAGGGGCCTATTTGCAAAATTTGTTGTCCCTCTCACGCCCACATTTGAATTACGACGCAACTGAGTGTACCGTAAATGACCTTAACTGTTGAAGTGCGTTGTTGAATGAATTATTAGCATAATAGCAGAGCATTTTTCAATAGCAGTTGATATACATTATAAAACGCAGTTTCGTCGTAGAGCTGAGATAACTGCTGTGACCATCGCATGTCACTGACTATTAGGCATATAAAATGACTAAGAAAATTCGATAATTCATTCATAAAACTTCCATGACTCTTAGTTGATTCAAAAAACACACTTCCCACATTGATTACAATAAACTTTTCGTAAATAATTATGTGGGGAACGTGGTTTTCCAACTGAAAATGCGTTGTATTTTGTGTTGAAATTTCTCTGAATAAAACAGTATCAATACGGAATAAACATTTTCGATTTAGTGGAAGTGTGACGCACTATTTTCCTTAGAAATGTGTTAGTTCGCTGGGAAGCCACTAGATGTCAGGAGAATTACTTCGTAGAGAGATGTTGACTATGACATAATTGGTTGAGTAACATCGGGGAAAAATCATGATTCGAAAAGTTAAATGTATGACGCGTTATCTAGCAATGGGGACTTCCTTCCAGCGGTAAAAATAACCAGTAAAGCGTAATAAGTTAACTACGCACTCGTCATCGTACTACACGATGTCGTACAGCACAATGTATTACTCATGTCATTTATTTTACTTTGTTGTTTACTAGGCATTTGTTTTTTTTCCTCTAGCTGTGGTAAAAATATTGTTCGAGAATTCCTGCTGTTGCGTTTAATTACACCGAGCAACAAAAAATCTTTTTTTTTTTTTGTCTCAGAAAGAAAAATATGTGATTCTGATAGTATTTTTTTCTCCTGAATTCAAATATAATATCGGGTTTTCTCCATCACACAAGGTTTCCGCGAGATAGCCATTTATAATTTCAAACACTTTAATGTTTTCTACATTCGTAACTACACAATATTCGAAATGACGATTTTCTACTATATTTAGCTTGAGGAGCATCCCTCTTGATGGTCCAACAATAATCGGCCAGCATATTAGGATTCCATTTGCCTTGATATCTCTTTTCCATAGCTGAAATCTCCTGAGGGTCCCCATCTAGGGGATATGTGGATGGCGACCACAAGGTGCCCAAGCTGAGCAAAACATTTCTTCCACTTACTTGTGTTTTACACTCTTTTAACTTTACTATTTAACCTCTCTTGGTTAATTCTTGTTTTTTTCGACCCCGACGCTATTAGGGCATCTGAGGGCTAGGCAGTCTTTCCTTTCATCCATTTCTTCTTTCCTTTATTTTCTTTTCTTCTCCAGAAAAGCCTGGCCAGAGGCTATAAGATGGCAGCCCCATCACTCGTCTTGCCTTCCTTTGGCCAGCAACCAATCGAAGGGACTATTATTATGCTTTCAAGTCTTATACGAGAATTTCCTGGAACGCTGAAGGGAAATTTTTCTATAGGATCGTAACAGGCCTTGGCCTAATATTTGGAAGGAAGAAGAAGAAGAAGAAAAATCTCCTGAGTTAGCTCATTTGGTTTATTTTACAATGGACAAATGGACGAAGAAACGTTTATTAAAAATAATTATTTAAATCCATTAATTCAAATTGAAATAATAAAAACTGTGGGTGATGGAGAAATTCCGAATACACATTTGAAAACACGATAAAAAAACTGCATTAAGTACAACTATTGGTACTCATGAGACAAAAATCGTGTTTTCCAGTGTTAATGATCATTAAGTTGTAAAAACTGTACTTAAAATTACTCATATTTGGTCAATTGTTTCTAAAAATTGTATTACAATAGATAACCGTAATTCACTGTACTTAAAGTATCATATCTGAAAATGGAGGAGCAACTAATGATGTAAAATGAAGAATTCATAAGACAAATGCAATTAATCCAACTGTACCCTCTGTGGAAATTGCAACAACAACAAACAAACTCCATTTTTCATATATAATGTTAAGTAAATAATACCCGGTGACAATCACAAATAGGAATGAGATGCCCAAAGAAATTAAACATAGGCTCAATTCTGGAAATGCGTGCTATTATGCATTGCAGAGAATCTTGATGTCCCAACTTCTTTCAAAAACGTTAAACTGAAAATATATAAAACTATTATTCTACCAGTTATATTATATGGTTGCGAAACATGGATTCTTACTTTAAGGGAGGAAAGGAGATTACGAGTATTTGAGAATAAGGTTCTTAGGAAAATGTTTGGACCAATGGGAGATGAACAGACAGGTGAATGGAGAAGACTACACAACAGTGAACTACATGGTCTTTATAGGAAGCCATAAATAATAAGAAAAGTTAAGTCTCGTAGACTGAACGGGCAGGACATATGGCACGAATGGGGAATGAAAGACTTGCATGGAAGCTTCTTGTAGGTAAACCAGAGGGAAAACGCCCAGTTGGTAGACCAAGAATGAGGTGGAAGAACAACATAAACTATGATTTGAGGGAAGTAGATTATACAGGGAATGACTGGAATACATTGGCGCAGGATAGGGATGTATGGAGAGCTTATGTCCGCGCGGCCATGAATCTACGGATTCGATAGTGCCAGAGAGTTAGTTAATGTTAAGTAAGTTAGTGGTATTAAATACACTGATGGACAAAAGTATTCGGTTTAATTGAAATCCTCTCTACATAGGAATTTAATAAAGATACTTCACCAGTTTTTTAACATAAATTTTATTATCTTATGTTCTGTAATATATGCAAAAGAAAGAAACCGAAATTAATTATTTTATAAAACGCATAGCTTCTTCGTTGTCATGTAATAAGAGAAAAGTATTCGAAAATTATACAAAGATATATCTATCTACAATGGCGTAACAGTCTAATGTTGGGCCTTTGCATATCCTTTGTTAGGAGTTACAATGGAAACTTATTTTAGTTACGCTTATTTCCCAAAGATGTCATGAATGGTATGCGGTCAACATACCGACCCAATGAGACAACCAATAGGCAACTAAGGTACTACTAGGATAAAAAAAATGTCGACAAATTTTGGTTAGAGGCCTCTTTATTCAGGCTTAAGGATCTTTTAGGAGCCTGAACATCTACAGATTCGGGACCCATAGCTTATAGTCCCTCCCGGAGGACTTTCTCCTTGGATTTTTCCATCGTAAATAACCCCACTGACCCGGCTGGGTTTGAACCCGCGACCTTCGGGACAGAGGCAAGCAACATCGCGAAAGAAACACACACACACACACACACACACACACACATACACACACATTATATATTTTCCAATATATTCTTGTATCTTTATTTGTCCATTTTCTCTTCTATGAAAACAGTTATCCCATTTCTAAAGCCGGCATACACCCACACATCATAACTATGCCACCTCCATATTTCACTGTGAACAGAATGTTGTTCTGTTCCAATTTAGTATTGGCTTTCTCTACATCCAAGCTGCCCATTAGAAATGATTCTCGTCTGAGAATGATAATGATTCATTCCTTGATAATGGCTCATGTGGGATCACGTCGTAATCAATGGCCAGATGCCTACCTTGAATCCATGACGTGGAAAACACAAGCCAGCTCTCTTAATCTTACTTATTTCACCGAAAATCTACAATATAACATTATATATAACTAACTCACTGGCATTATCGAACCCGTAAGTTCATGGCCGCGCGGACATAAGCTCTCCACATATCCCTATCCTAGCTAATGTTTTCCAATCATTCCCTGTATAATCTACTTCTCTCAAATCATAGTAAATGTTATTCTCCCACCTCATTCTTGGTCTACCAACTGGGCGTTTTCCCTCTGGTTTTCCATCAAGAAACTTCCATGTACGTCTTTCAATCCCCATTCGTACAATATGTCCTGCCCATCGTATTCTACGATACTTTTCATATTATACCTGGCTTCCCATAAAGACCATGTAGTTCACTTTTGTAGGCTTCTCCATTCACCTGTCTGTTCATCTCTCTTTGGTCCAAAATCTTTCCTAAGAACCTTATTCTCAAATACACGTAATCTCCTTTTCTCCCTTAAAGTAAGAGTCCATGTTTCGCACCCATATAATATAACTGTTAGAATAATAGTTATATATTTTCAGTTTAAAGTTTACTGAATGGTATTAGGACGTCAAAAGACCCAGTAATGCATAATAGCACGAATTTCCAGAATTGAGCCTATGATTAATTTCTTTGTGCATCTCATTCCTATTAGTGATTATTGTTCCTAGGTATTTGAATTCAGCCACTTCCTCAAAATTTTCCTTATTTGTCATTAGCTGTCCATTTCAATTTGGCTATGTAATGTATTTCTACGTGTGACCATATATTTAGTTTTATTGATATTTACTTCCAATCCCAATTTCTTAGTGTTTCTCAATAGTGTGTGCGTGTTGGCCTTTAGTCTCTCCTCACTGTCGCCCAATAGTACTACATCATCAGCATGAACTAACAGCTTATTGATACCATTGAGTTGTAGGCCTTTCTCATCCTCTAAAGATTTGAAGGCATGCTATAGTACAAAATTAAATAGCAGGGGAGATAGTGCATCTCCTTGCTTCAACCCGTTGTGGATTACAAAAGTATCACGCACCCTACTCTTTGTGCCATTTAACCCCATTCGTATAAGGCTAAACTTTTGAGAAATTCAGAAACTCCAGAAGGATACTATCATAAATTCTCCCTTTTTAAATTGAATCGTTTGCCTTTTGAAAAGTTCGAAATATAGTTACGGTGATACGTCATATAGTCCCATTAGATTCCCATTTATTTTCTAAAATATGTCTTATACTAGACATGCTCAATCTGTTGTAGAACTGTTTCTTCCAAATCCACATTGTTGATCTCTTAGAATGTCATCTACATAGGGAGTAAGTCTGCTTAGAATTTGTTAGAATATTTGTACGAAGTTGAAAGTAATGATATATATATATTTATTTATTTATTTATTTATTTATTTATTTATTTATAAACAGTTTTATATAATAGAACTTTTGAAATTTGTAGTAAATATCATTAGGAAATAAACTAGAGGATACGTATTTCAGAGCTAGGTCAAAATAAACCGTTTCTGAATCATCAGTAACAACTTTCTGTTTATATTCTCAATTCTTTTTAATGTTCCCCAATGAACAGCATGATAACATATTTGAATAGCCTAGCCTAATATTTATTGATGTGGCGATGTTGATGATGATGATAATTTCACAGAAATTAAATTATACTCAAGGTTTGTAGCCGAGGGAGAATGAACCCGAGTATTCGCCCCTTCAATTTACTAATTAGAATGTTCGTAAATTATTTAACATAATGTCAAGTTCAATTTGATAAACTTACACGAATTAATAACTTCAAGTAAAATGCTCGCTCCTGGTCCGGACGTTCGCTATTTTAAACACGAGAGTGTTGGAGTTTTTAAGTGTGTAAAATTACAGAGTCGTAGATTTATGGAACATAAAAGAACTTCAATCTGAAAGAAGAAATCTCTATGCAAAATGTTCGGTCTCATGCCCAATTTTTAAATACAATGTTAATGATCTGAGTTTCTAAATACTAGCGCCGCTGTTGCTACTACAAACACTGCCACTACAGAAACAACTACTATAATCCGCGTATTTTCATTAGACAAATTAAGATCATACTGGAGTGTCAATCCCCTTTCCCCTCATGTCTTAAATTCAGTGCAGGGTTGCTTGATGCAAAGCGACACAATCTCAACACAAGCAAATCATACCATAAAACTTATCATTGGATTCAATGTGGGAGTTAATGTAGTGACCTTATGAAAATACATGGACAATGTTACTACTACTCCATCCATCCATCCATCCATCCTTCCATCCATCCAATGGCTGGTTGGTTCAAATTCGAGCTTTGGCCTCCCTTAACTTCTGCCTCCAATCATTTCTATTTTGCGCAGAAAGTCTCCAGTTGCGACACTTAAGTGGGCTTGCAGCATCTTCCTTAATACCATCCTCCCATCGTTTTTCCGGTCTTCCAACTAGCCTATCCCCCATGCAACTTGCTGTAAGCACCATTTATGTGCTCGGTCTGTTGAGGAGCCTTTGTACATGTCCAGCCCAATCCAATTTCTTTAACTTAATAAAATTGACAAGGTCAGGTTCATTGTATTTGTCATACAGTTCTCTGTTGTATCGTATTCTCCACTGACCATTAATATTTATCGCTCCAAATATTTTCCTGAGTAGTTTTTTCCAAAATTATTTAGAGGTACCTCTGATCTTTTAGTAAGGCTCCATGTCTCGCTGCCACAGGTCAACATTTATCTTATTAAACTTTATATAGCCTTATTTTAGTTGCTGAGTGTATGTTATTCTCTTCATTATTTTATGAAGTGAGTATTAAGCTTTGTTGGCCAGTTTCAGTCCTGTTTGTACTTCAATATGTTAATCGTTATTATCTGTAATACATGAGCCAAGATAGTTAATATTTTTCACAATGTTAAAACCTAATTCTTTTATGCTATTAGATTGCTGTTCTGTCATTGGCTTAACACTTGTCTGTATTATAACTTGTGTTTTCTGTATGTTAATTTCTAGGCCTATATCCACCGCTGTGGTCACGCAGCGGGCCCGGGTTCGATCCCTGATCGGGACAGTTTTTCTGGGTGAGATTTTTATCGGTATTTTTCCTCACCTGTAAGACAAATGTCAGGAAAACTTTAAGACCCAAACGGTCCCCGAAATCATAAGGCCATCATCATCATCCTTCACCGGGGTGGAAAGCAACGGGAAGCTACCACACCTACAATTCCCTAGTAAAGCTGCAAAGCATAGCTATGATTGCAGTGAAGGACCTGCCTTCGGGCAGAATTATTATGGATGGATCTTCTGTGGCTGCATTAAATTCTGTACAGAATTCTTGAATGTCTTCTTTGTTATTTTTGCTTAAGAGAACTGCTGCTGCTGCTACTGCTACTGCTACTGCTACTGCTACTACTACTACTACTACTACTACTACTACTACTACTACTACTACTACTACTACTACTACTACTACTACTGTGTTTAATGATAGAAGTATATTTGTAAACAAATCTGACACAGGGCTATGGAAATTAATATTTCCAGACAAACCGTCTGTAGACAATGGTTAATTAAGTAGACTTTACTACTGAGGTACTTAGGTACACCTCCAGAAGCAAGCACAAATTTCTCTCTCTCCCTCCCTCTCTCTCTCTCTTTAATCCCCGTGTTTCCCATAAGAAATAAAACTTGTATTCACAAGACTTAATAGGTGTTAACTATGACCTACAATCAGCTTGTCTGCTAACATTAATTTCCATATAAGTTTCGTAATTTGCTGATGTTTCAGCGAAATCCCATTATAATGACTTCTCACAGAAAATATTGTTACAACTGGTGATGTTTCTTTTCTATTCTCTCCTCATCTTAGTTTAACTTCTCCCTCATTAAGAACGTTGTTATAACCCAAAGTTTATAGGCTTTATTAAAAATTAATTATTCCCCTATAAATATTTGGTTATTATAATTATTGGGGCTTTTAGACAGTTTATTTAATATAAATGCATATTTGGTTGACGTGTACCAATCACGTATCGGCACGAAGAGTTATTCTTAACGCTTTCACGTCGGTGAAAGCGACCCACTTGGAAATATATATAAACGCGGGGTTTCAACCCCTAAAGCAGACTCGTCGGGGGTTGGAGAGACCCCCATGTAGCTGGTTGCAGCGAGCGTCCTCGACTCCAAGGTCACCTATCATGGACGAACTTAAGCCGGCGTACTTGTTTATACTTATTCATGGAGTAGTATTGGCATTAGTTTTAGATAGGCCTAATAAACTTAAGCATTAAATATCCAGCCTAAGAGACTTAATATAGTCTTAGCTAATATATTTTTGTTCAGGCTCATTTTTAGGTCTTGTATGTTTCAGAATATTTAAACTTGTCTTTCTGTTATATAACTCTCTAACATTATTTTAAATTTGATAAATATATATTTTCATTTTTAGCTTTATTTTATTTATGTCTGCCTTAATTCCTTAGTTTTGCTATCTTTTGCAAAGTTAGGTAAATCCTGACCTATATTTAATGTTAGGGCCGTCTCATTTATTGTACTCGGCCTATAAAAGTATTTTGCTACCACTAACAGGAGACGGGCCTTAACAAACGTTTACATGGCCTACGCTTCACGGGTCTAACAGGGACACGACCTGTCGGGAGACGATTTTAAACTGTAAGTAATACACATACTTTTTTGACCACACAAGGAGTTGGAGAGCCTCCCTGAATCAGTGATCGGCTCAATGTCAGGGGCACTTCCGTATTTAAAACAAGACACGCCATTCAGTGACACATTCATGCTAACATGGCCAATATAGTAGATGAAATTTGACATTTTTCGAACGAAAGGAAAACTCATAGATATATTTTCATTGATATTGAGCACGGATCTGTTTGTCCGCATGTGAATTTTCCTGTTCCTTGAAAAAACGTACGTAACTAACTAACTCACTCAGTAGGATTATGCAACCATTAGGTTCATGTCCGCGCTGACACTGGTTTTTCATACAACCATATCCTGAGCTAATGTTTTCCAATCATCCCCTGAAGAACTGTCCTTCGCAGTCTACGAGACTTAACTGTTTCCTGGTTTCCTATAAATATCATGTAGCTCACTATTATGTAATCTTCCCCACTCGCCTTGTTAGTTCAACTTTCTTTGGTTCAAACATTTTCCTAAGAACTTTATTCTCAAATACTCGTTATATTTTCTCCTCCCTTAAAGTATGAGCCCATGTTTTGCATCCATATAACTACGAGAATAACAGTTTTATAGATTTTAATTTCAACGTTTTATGGGAGAAGTTGGAACGACAAGAGTCCGTACAATGCATAATAGCATGCATTTAAAGCATTGAGCGTATGATTAAATTCTTTGCGCATCTCATTCCTATTTCTAATTATTATTCCCAAGTAATTGAACTTTGAAATTTCCCTCATTTGTCATTAACTGTCCATTTCCATTATACAATGTGTTTTTATGTGTGACCATATATTTAGTCTTATTGATGTTTACTTTCAGTTTAAATTTCTTAGTGTTACTCAAAAGAGTGTGCGCGTTCGTCCCTTAGTATCTTCTCGCTTTCGCCTAATAATAATAAATCATCAGCATAAACTAACAGCTAATTAATACCGCTGAGTTGTAGGCAGAGATAAAGCACCTCCTTAACGCAACCTACTCTTGTGCCATTAGTCACATAGTATCTACCTGTAACAAGAATTCTAAACCCCCGCAGGATACTATATCCGAACGGAACTGTCTTAACTTTACCGTAACTTCCTCACTCTCCCTTTTAATTGGGCCGTAAGCATTTTGATGACTACATAGATAGATAGATAAATGAAATTTATACCCTTTTTTTCAAGAAGAAAGAAAATACACTACTGCCATTTCATTGTGCACGGGCCTGCTTGGCCATACGTGGCATTATTTAATCTTCCAGGAATAAAAAATAAACTAATCATAGATATAAACAACTACCTCCAAATATCACCTGTAAAAAAACAATAGTTTATAAACAGTTCCAATACAATATCATTTCTTTTATAAAAATCTGTCATTGCTACTAATCCTACTGCAATTCTTGTCTACCGCAATGCTAATGTCTGTTAATAATCATAATTCATTCAATGTTGCATTTAGTATTATTTTAGGGATATTCCAAAATGTAAAAATAACAGACTTTTAGAGGTAAAACAGAACTGCAAATGGGTTTGAGTGCCAACAAAGCATCTGGAATTTGTAAGGAAAACGATGAAGGGGAAAACTGTCTGGATAACCGTACCACCCCAAACCACGTAAGAGCGGAAGCCACGGTCTCCCCCTGTCGACGTTTCCCGTCCCCAAGTTATGCAACAAGGACAGCAATGCTAAAACTGTATGCAGGCATTACACAGGGATGTCAGTATTTCATGCAGCACCCAAAGAGTTTGACAGTCTGCACAATTGTTATCTGCATAAGGTGATTTTCTTTCTTCATTAATATATCCGTTTTAAAAAGATACAAATGTTTTACCTTTGATGAAATAAGATGCGTAAAAACTTTATAACATTTGAAAAGCTATCACATATTGAAAAAAAAAAAACATAGCAGACAGAGCCGAAAGGAAATTCTATAAAACCTTCAGCAAGACCTGCATTTTTTAAATGTTATACTGTATGGAGGAATTCATGTGAAACTAAAATGAGAGAGAGAGAGAGAGAGAGAGAGAGAGAGAAGAAGAGAGAGGGAGGGAGGAAAATTAATAAATTTCTTAAATGCTTGTGAAACTTGCATTGCAAAAAAATACTCCAGCGCAACAGGCCTACAAGACCCGTGGTCTCCAGCCCGCTATTGGCCTCCCTCCATATGTGTTTCACGAGTAGAACGATATCTAGCCAGTGTAGGGGTGACAATGTGGTCAGCATTCGGGCCCCCCACCGTTAAGCTGGTATTTTCCACCTGGAGACGCTACCTATTGTAGTTACCCAAATGCATCCGATGCTGGTGGGCACCGGTCCCATACTGCCGAATCCCATGAGAAAATTTGTCCCCCATGGGGACTCGAACCAGCGCAAATCCCGTAGTTCTGCGCCAAGCTTCTTGCCTTAACCACTCGCTACGGCGGCCGGGAACTTTCCGTGTAGGCTATAGAGTCTGAAATGCCACAGATTTTAGTATGGGGGTTATTTTATTATAAATTTTGTATAATTCGCTTACTTGGGGTATTAATACTCTGTATGGGACAAGAAACAAAGCTGTTTGGT